>APFE030901260.1:21284-70890 GCA_000404065.3 Pinus taeda | reverse complement strand
CCATTTATGAAAATTCTTGAATGTTTGAAAAACATCAGATTTGTTCTTCAATAAATAAAGCCAACACATTCTGGTGTATTCATCAATAAATGTCATCATATATTTATTTCCATTTGCAAAAGGAACAGGCATTGGACCACATAAATCTGAATGAATGAGTTCAAGTTTTCTAAGTGCTCTTGAATGTGAATCATGAAAAGACTGTTTGTTATGCTTTCCTAGGATGCAAGCATCACATTGCTTAAGTTTCCTACGAATTGTAGGCAAACCAGCAACACCATTTTTCTTCAACAAGCAGAGACTGTCATAGTTCAAATGTCCAAATCTAGCATGCCATAATAAACTTGATGGAAGTGTACCTTCTTCATGATGAGAAGTGTGCCAAGATAGAAGGACATATCAAGAAGAAAAAGGTAATAGTGTTGATTGATTTAGGCAGTACCCATAATTTTATTCATTGTAAGATAGAGAAGGAATTGAATTTCTTCCTATATCCAACACCAGAGTGTCAAGTGATGGTTGCAAATGGAGGAACCATAAATTGCTTTGGAAAGTTCCATAATATCAAGCTATCCATAGGAGAATATGTGTTGAATAGTCCAATGCTTTTCATTCCAATGGGTGGTGCTGATGTTGTACTAGGAGTCCAATGGCTACAATCTTTGGGTACGATAGCTTTTAATTTTCAAGAACTTTTCCTAATTTTTTTTAGAAGGAAAGAAAGTTGAATTAAGGGGTATCGTAGGGAAACTGAGAAATATAATCAACTTCAACGGCATGACAAATCTTCTAAAGAAATAGAAACGTGGTGTAATTGCACAGTTATGTTCGCTAGAGTTTCCCACATCGAAATCATCTATTTATCTAGATCTCAAAAATGTCTTGGACAATCATTCCAAGGTATTTGAGACTCCCAAAGGCCTCCCACCTATTCGTGATCATGATTATGCTATTCATTTGATTCCAGGAAGTGTTCCTCCAAACATTAGGCCTTATAGATACCACTATGCCGAAAAGAGTGAAATTGAACGTATGGTTGCAGAAATGCTAGAGGATAGTATAATTCAACTTAGTCAAAGTTCTTTCTTTGCTCTGTTAGTGCTTGTCACTCATGTTAGTCACCGACGATCAAATGCACTCTTACATAAGTTATTTGTAGGGTTTCAGGTCAAATTTTTATAGTTTCAAAGAGTTTTTCAATAAAAAAATTTGGTCACCGGTAATGAAGGTCAGTCACTACTATTCCTTTCAGTCTCATGGTCAAAGGATATCATCTTGGTCAAGTCAAATCATTGTTAGAAGAATCCCATAGTCACTATGTTCATAATTCACCAAATAAGCCTATGTTAAGTCACCACTAGGTCACTAGGTTTAATTTCTGAAAGTTTGTCTTTTTACCATTAAATTTCATTTTATGAGGAATAATAGAGATCAACTTGGTAATCAAAGGTTTTAATTCATGATTTTTATTTCATTTTCTTAAATGAAATACCATCATAAGATCATGAAGCTGCAAAGTGTCAAGTCCAAGTTATAACTGTTATGGTGGGTCCAATACCATTTGCAAAGGAAAAAATGATTTTCTCAGCTTATAAAAGGTCATCACTCACTCTCACTCACTCTCCATTTTCTCGTTGCAATTTCCAATAGTCAAAATCATCTAATCAAGGCGAGATTGTCATACAAGGAGAGTTTTTTGCATCCATAAGTCGAGTTCTCAACCTGGTGCTGCGCAAATAACCCTTTTCTGCTACGCATATGCCAGACAGCCGCTCCATCATCTCTCCAAGGTTGTGAGCTCTCTGCAGTCATTTCCTCCATCATTTTAACATTGTGCTAATGCTAATACAGGTTGGTGGTTTATCTTAAGGCTAATCCTCTCTCAATTCTCTCAACTATGCTTGTTATGTTTCATATCCACCTCCTAGGGTTTTTTAATACAATTTTCAATGTTTTCATCAATTTCATGTCAAATTGCTGCTAAACCTTGTATCCAACTGCTTGTACACCATCATTTATCCTAAAAACAGCCTCCTAAACAACCTCCATCAAACCCACTCTCAAAACTCATCAATTTTACCTAAACCCTAGACAAACTACAACTTCTAAATCACAAGACCGTGTCTTCCTTGTTTGGAAACCTTCCACTCACCCAAATCTTGCATTTCCACTTTCCCTAACTCCCTAAAATCCCTCACTATCCCTCCAAATTTTCCTAGAATTTTGCCATTTCCCTATCCCCCTCATTTCCCTAAACTCTCTCACAGCTATTGAAAATCCCTTATTTTTCTTATAGTCAAAACCCTAGTTTCTATCCTAAGAGCTAAGTGTTGACATGGAATCTAAAACCTCTGAAAAAAGGAAGCATAGGGGAGGACATGTCATCAGATATGAACCTACCTCAACCCATGAGGTCTTATCATCTCCCTTCATTAGAAAATCGTTTGAAGATGCATGTTGTCTTACATTTTGCTAGAGAATTGAGGAATTGAAGTTTCATGATCAATTAAGTAGTGCTTTTGCCACCAAACTTAGAAAGGATAAAGTGACCACAGAAGGAGTTCAATTCACTGTTTTAAGGTAACTTATCTCCGTAGCTATAGGGATTCCAAACAATGGAGAAATTTGGTTCAAGAGAAAAGAACTTGACCTTCAAAATTACAAGATGTACCTAAGGGCACCATACAAAGCAACTCCAACATATGGTTTTCCATTCATACATTTGTTGGAAAGGTATACCCCTCTCATGAAAATTATCATAAAGTACTTCACATGTGGGGGTTGATATTCAAGGCTGTATAAGTACCACATGAAGCTTTTGATGCATTTCACCGGTGTTCAACAAATCGATTTGTCTCATTATCTATACAAAACTCTGATTAAAATGACAGAAAAGGTACAAAAGCTGGGAGAGAATCACCATAATATTTTGTTTCATCATGGCTTAGTGAAAGTGCTAGTTCGTCATTAGTTAGCAGAGCAAAATTGGTCTTGGGATCACTTTTCAAGTTCAACTTTTCCTCCATCTTCTTCAGCTAGGTCTAGTGATGAAACAACACCTTCAAGCTCACCAGTGCAGCAAGAGGTTGCTTCTTCAAGCAGACCAACCAAGAGGAAAGACAGGGCAGAAGTGCCTCAGACGTGCTCCAGAGGTGATAGGCTTGTGTCTTCTCAAAGGATTGTTGAAAGGGCCAAGCCTACAACAGGTGAACAATGAGCTTCTTCACAGCATGAGGAATTCTCCCATCTAGGTACAAATGTGTCAGATATGGAGAAAGGATATGAGGGAAGAATTGAAGATCAGATCATAAGGATTAAAAAGGATAAGATCAAGAGGTTGGAAGGAAAGTTGATAGAGGTGAATGCTTCAATATCATGCTTACAACAAGAGAACATGCAATTGAAAATGAACCAAATGATCCAAGATAAACAAGCATCTTTTTCAAAGGAGGAAGATGTAAAGGGAAAAGCAGTGGCTAAATTGAAAGTGTCAGAAGGTAAAGGAAATCAAAGTACATCAAGGAGACCAAGAACAAAAGCATGTAAGAGAGCCCTTGAGCTACAAAGGGAGGTTTCACCACCAAAAGAACAGATTACTGTAGATGACCTAATCACTAGAGAAATCAATGAAGATAGGGTATATTGGCTTGATAAGATCAAACATCTGGAGAAGCTCCTCAAGATAGAAAACAGGGACAATAACTTGCAAAGGCATATGGCTATGTATTACTACACAAGAAACAAAATATCCTAAGTCAAAATCAAGCATTTGAAGAAGAAGCTCAAGGAAACCCTAACAAGCCAAAAGGATAAGGAAAAACTTGATTTACTTGATGAGGCCTCCCTCAGGGCATAAAATATCATATTATGGCTTCACTCAGCAATTTTGAGAAGATTTGGTGAAATTTTTGTCATTTTCAAAATTTTGATGTTTTTTTACTGTTTTAAAAACACAGTGACAATTATAAGCGAAATGCCTTGGCGTTACGCTTTCACTACAGACCTCCAAATGCCTAAAACTATATATCCCTGGATAGATATTTCCCTAAGGATCTTAGATATCTACTTTTTGAAGCATGTCAACAAACTGGTTAGGAGAAAAAGCCAAAAAACATGTCAAAAAGTCACTTTTTGCCACTATTCTGAACCAGGCGCTGCGCTTATAGAGTCACCTTGGGAGAATCAATTTTTGAAGGCCTTCCCATGGGTTAGTTTAAAAAATTCAAGATGTTCTGGAAACTAGGCAGAAAATGCTAGTTGACCGTTCTCTTAGTTTTCAAATTTGACTTCAGAAAGGTTTCCAAAATCCTCTTGCAAGATGGCATTGCGCTTATGACTAAGTGCATTGTGCTTATGGCTAAACGCACCGCGCTTATGCCTGTAGCAATCTTTTTCAATTTATTTTCACCGGATCTTAGTTTTGTGATGTAATATTGATATTTTAAAGACTTAGTGATGTAATTATGGAATAAAGTAGCATGATAGGTAGTTTTTGTGCTTACTAGGCCTCATAAATTAAGCAAAACTCAAATCAAAGTCTAAGAGAAGAGTTTGTTTTTGACCTTCTCACTCTCTCTTGTTTGTTGAGAGATTCTTGGGAATTGTTCCACCACTTAGGGATTCGAACCCTGAAGGTGGGGAAATGGTTTGTTTGATTCTATATGTATCATTTCTCATTCAGAGAGAAGGGTTGGACATCAAAGGAGAGACTTGTATATTATGCTTTCATACAATTTATCAAGGAGTAGTTGCAACTATTTTTCATGAATAATTGTTCAATGATTTTGTGGTGTTGTTTTCCTTCTATATCAGTTTCTTATTGATGAATTCATCTTTCTTAACATTATTTTCTTTCTTCATGTGATTTTCCTTATAGCCATATAGGAAAAATTCTTTAGATTCAAAGCTCTGTTTATGTGGTATATCATGTTTATGTATCTCTTCTTCTAGATTAATGAATTCATGTTAATACATGCTTGTTATGATTTCTTAATATTTCAGACCGTATACTACATTGACCAAAATCTTTAATCCACCACAAAACATTGTTATCTTGCTCCTTTTTATGTCTGCTACTGCAAACTTTTAACACCTTGACCTAATTGCTTGCTCTCATCCCTGGTCCAGCAACCTGAAAACCCTAAATTTCCAAACACTCAAACAAATCCTATACATCTAGCCTAAAATCTATTTCTCTCCCAGTCATTGACTGAGAAATCCTTAGAGAGATCCCTCTCTGGTTTAGTAGGGCTAGCTACTAAATTGCAAGTGGTTTGAAGTTACCTCTTTCGATCTCCTCCTCAGCCTGGAACAGTGTACGGGCTAACATTTTGGCATCGTTGCCGGGGAAAGGAATGATAAATAATTCCTGAGATTCATTCTATTAGAGGTTTCAAGAAGATTGGTTCTGTAGGTGACAACTTCCAGTATCTAAAGATAGGTTGGTTTAAGAAATTTCATCAAGTTTAAGGTTTGAAAATTCCGGCTCCTAAAATACATACTAGGTCAAATCCTAACCCAAATCCACCTTTTATTGTTGATGACCCAGAAAAACTACTCAGAAAACTCAAGTCACCTATCTCTGAAAGTGCATCTTGATAAATAAAAAGGACTACTTCTTTGCCTAAAAATTTTATTCACTTGTGATCATCTTTCTTTTGATATTTAGTTAGAACTATCTCTTTCAAAGTCAAAATCCGAGTCTTTCCTTTCTAAAGTATTATTTGAACCTTTTCAATTTGATTTTCATCTCCTTTCTTCTAAATCCCTATTTTCTAAATATGATCATGAACTGTCGTTGAATTTTGATAAACCCCAAAGTCTAGTTGACCAACTCCAAATCACCACCCAAAAATCTTACATCCAATATCAGCTTGAAAACCTAACTGCTTTTTCATCCTCAACTACACCTCCAAATACATCAGCGACCTCATCTCTTCTTCCACCACATCCTTTAGTGTCATCATCTTTACCTACATAACCCATTGTGGTACATCTACTACATCCTCCAACAGTCATGGCTTGGTTTTCACCTCTCAAGTTACTTGCTCAACTTGCTGCTCTACCTCAAAACTATGGCCAAAGACTCCCTGTATTTGATGGAAGCTTAGAAATCATAGCCCAACAACATGTTGATAAATTGGTAGATTTTATCGATCTAGAAGAGATTGGTGAAGAATATGTTAAGATGAGAATCATAGCTCAGATTTTTTCTAGAGATGTGAAGAAATGGTTTCGCAGTTTCGCTGCTAATTCTGTCAATAGATCTTAGCGATTGATAGAGTTGTTCTTAGCACGATGGAAAGAAAAGAAAAATCCATTACAGATTTTGGCTGAGTATAATTAAATGAAAATAAATCCAAATGAAACAGTCCAAGGGTTCACAACAAGGTTCAATATGGTGTATAATTCCATTCCTGACGATATGAAACCTCCACCTGGTTTATCACTTCTCCACTATCCTAATGCCTTAGACCCAAACATGGCATATCAACTTAGGGAGAGAGACCCTGCAACTCTTGAAGAAATGCAACGAAATACATTAAGTGTTGAAGCTAATCTTCTCATCAAGAAATCTAAAACAAAGCCTGAGAGACCTTAGAAGAAAGTTATCTTTAAAGAAGATCCCTCTTCAGCTTTTGATGTAAAGCTTGATACCCTGATTAAAACCATGGAAAGAATGATGGATAGAATGTCTATAACAGATTGACAAGCAAAGCCTTCAGTAAGGAATCCGAATTTTCGAGGACAACAACAACAATAGTTTAGAAATAAGCAAAAAGAGCAATGAAAGCAAGATCCTTAGGGACAAGTAAGAGCTCTATTTAAGCAGAATTATACCGAAGGGCAAGAAGAAGATGAAGAGGAAATTGTAGAAGAAAATCATTTCTTTGAGGAAGATGAGCTGCCTACTTTTTTGACTGAGGGAGAGCAGTATTCTAAAGAGTCCTTTATACCAAGTGATCAACAGCTTGTACTCGCAAGTGATGATCTATGGGCAGTGCAAACCGAAGAATACCAAAGAGGATATCAGAATGCTCTCAGTGATTTGCAGAAACAGTACAACTTAAGGAACATAAATGTACCCGTCACATTGAATATTAAGAGGTAGAATGCACAGAAAGATACACAAATCAAAGAAACAACCCCTGCAAATCAAAATAAAGAAAAGGATATTGTCATACTGAGTTGGGATAAAACCAATGTAGCCTCTACCAACAATGTGAGGAAGGATTATGAGGTTTAAAGCGAAAGTCATAAGAACGAGTCTCAAGCTAAAGGGAAGATTGAAAAGAAGGACATCATTGCAAAAGAGGTAGAAAAGCAATCTAATCTATTTAGTTTAGAGAATGAAATTTCTAAGTTGAAGGTTTCAATTCCTCTAACTGAATTAGTGAATAATGATAAGTATAAGTTTCAGATTGCTAAAATGCTGAAGGTAGACCAAATGTCAGACACAGCAAATGTTGTCGATGATGAGCCTGCAATTATGTTTGGTCTAGCCTTAGAGGGGAGTCCTGAGGATAGTGAAATTCCACCTTTCTATCTTATTCTCAAAATTTGTGATTTCATCCTCCATAATGCCATGCTAGACTCTAGTGCCTCTCATAACCTGTGTCAAAAGTTATCATGGACAAACTAGGACTGAGTATCACCTTACCTTATCCTGACCTCTACTCATTTTATTTAGGAAGAGTGAAATGTCTTGGCCTTATCAAAGATTTAGTAGTGTCCCTGGACCAAATTCTGGCCAAGAATGTTTTGATGGATGTAGTGGTCAATGATATCCCTCCTCAATTTGGTATGTTGCTTTCACGATCTTGGGGGGGAAAAGCTGAAATGAACCTTAAAACTTGATTTTTCATATGCTACTATTCCAGTATTTGGGTAGCTTAGAAAATTTTATCGGGAGTAAAAGATGAAATTCATGATTAGTAGCAAAGAAAAACCAATAAATAATTCCATCCATGTTGTGCACACTGATGTAGACTCTTTCATTTTGTATAGCAATATGAATTCAGTAGATGATGATAGTGAGTTTGTAGAAATTTCAGAAGTTTCAGATGTCCTAAGTAGTGTGTAGAAAGTTTTGATTGTTGAAGGAAAAGAAAATAATGAAGAATATTTTCGGCCTGAAAATTCTCTTGAAAATATTGCTGAGTTAGTGCAGAAAATAGAGTTTGTTGAGACAGTGAGTCATCCTCCAAAATATCAAACAGTTCAACCTTCAGAAGTTCTTTTTCCGAATGAAGAAAATGGTTTGTAGACCATGGAGTTTGATGGTGCATTGAGAAAAGAAGAAGCTAGGATTGGTGTGTGGATTCATGGTCCATTGCATCATTCATGTAAAATTCCACACAATGTAAGAATGAGTTCATATAAGTTGTCTTTTGACTGCTCAAACAATGAGGTGGAGTATGAAGCATTGATTGTTGTCCTCAAAATTATGAAAAAGTTTGGAGCAAAGAAAATTTAAGTTTATGGCGACTTTGAGTTGGTAATCAAACAAGTGAAAGGGGAATACCAGGCCAAGCATCCAAGAAGGAGAGCTTATCGCAATGTTGTCCATAACATCCTCAATTTTTTTTCAGAATATACTTTGTCTCTTATTCTTAGAACTAAGAATGTTATAACTAATTCTCTTGCTACTACAACTAATATGGTGAAGATTTCCATTCACTCCAATCAGAAGTATTCTATTCATGTTAAACATCGCCCAACTGTTCCTGATAATATGAGATATTGGCAGGTGTTTTGAGATGATAAACAAATCAACAATTTTCTGTAGATGGAAGATGAATTCTAGAATTCCCACATTGACAATGCATCTAATATGAATGATCCAAAAATTGAAGTAAATGAGATCGAAATACTGCATCTGAAGAACAATAACATTCTAAGAGGTCTTGTACCTTTGGAAGAGTTGTTTAATCGAGACGATGTTTCCAAAAATCCCACCATGGTCCCCATAGAGAAAGGTGTCGAAGATGTGAACATTGGTACAACATACAAGCCTAAGATGGTCAAATTGTCAGACTCTACTTCCTGAGATGAAAAGTAAGTACATTACTTTGATGGCACAATTTTCTGATGTATTTTCTTGGGACTATTCATATTTAAAGGTGTATGACAAGAACATCATTCAACACACTATACCGGTTAAGTCTGATCAAAATCCATTTCACCAGAAACTGAGGAGGATAAATCCTAAGTTGCTGCTATCAATTGAAAAAGAGGTAAATAGGCTTTATAAATACTGTATTATAGGCCCTATTAGATTTTCTGAATGGATGTCCAATCTAGTGCCGGTGAGAAAGAAGACCGAGGAGATTCATCTTAGCATTGATTTCAGAAATTTAAACAAAGTATCCTTGAAGGATAATTATCCCCTACCGGAGATGGATCATATTCTTCAGAGGGTAGTTGGGTCTTCCAGGATGTCATTTCTTGATGAATATACTGGGTACAATAAGAACTTGGTGCATAAGGATTATCAGTTGAAAACAACCTTCACAACACCATGGGGTACATTTATGTACACCAAGATGCCATTTGGATTAAAGAATGCAGGATTGACTTTTCAGCGGGCTATGGATATAGCTTTCGCTAATGAAAAGGATGTATTTCTGGTAATTTATTTAGATGATCTCACAGTTTTTTTCCAAATCTAATGAAGACCATTTACATCATTTGAGAATTGTCTTTCGGAGATGCAGAAAATTTGGTATATCACTTAATCCAAAGAAGAGTTTATTTGCCATGGAAGAAGGTAAGCTATTGGGACATATTATCTCCAAGGATGACATTTGCATTAACCTTGCAAGAGTTCAAGCCATTTAGAAATTAGATCTCCCAAGGAATAAAAAATAAATTTAGTCTTTTAATGGGAAAATATTTTTTTAGGGGATTCATCCCTAACCTTGCCGAACATTTGAGAGAAATGATAGACATGCTGAAAAAGGATAGTGAGGTAAAATGGTCTCTTGATGCCAAGAAGTCTTTCAATGCAGTCAAATTTGCATTATCTACTGCTCCTACTTTGATTAGTTTGGATTATACTTCAGATCTCATCATATTTTCATTCACCTCTAAGCATACCTTAGCAGTTGTCCTAATGCAGAAGAAAGATCAGAAAAATGAACAACCTATAGCATTTTTCAGTCGAACAATAAGGGATCCCTGTTGAAATACAACATAATTGAGAAGAAGGCTTTGACATTGGTGAGCTCTCAAATATTTTTGAGTTTATATTCTGCATTCTCACACCATTGCTTATGTTCCAATAGAAGCTGTAAAAGAAATTCTTGTGCAGACAGATCCTGAAGGCAGGCAGGCAAAATGGATCACAACCATGCTAGAGTATGATT
Organism: Pinus taeda; assembly: GCA_000404065.3. Lineage (NCBI taxonomy): Eukaryota > Viridiplantae > Streptophyta > Pinopsida > Pinales > Pinaceae > Pinus > Pinus taeda. Next base: position 60,523 of record APFE030901260.1, on the reverse strand, counting down.
TGGAGATAAAGCCCACAAATCTCATCAAGGGACAAGGTTTGGCTAAGCTCATGGATGAATCTAATTTACATGCATTAGATATCAATATGATTGTTTCCCTTTCAGAGGAAGAAGAAGAAGACTCATAGTTACAAGAGTTCGACATGTTCACTTCATCTCCATGGTACTATGACATTGTTTATATATTGCAGCATTTAAATCCTCCACTAGAAGTACCCAAAGGTAAAACTAGATCTTTAAAGTTGAAAGCTTCAAAATATTGCATTCTTGATGGTGTTTTGTTTTGGAAGGATCCAAGTGGTGTGTTGTTGAATTGTTTGGTTAAAAATGAAGCAAAGGATGTAATGTGATATTTCCATAAAGGAGATTGTGGCAGTCACCTTTTTTGGAAAACCACGGCAAACAAAATTTTGAGAGCCAGTTTTATTGGCCCACTCTTTTTTCTGATGTATTTAAAACAACGATGAGCTGTCATGAATGTCAAATTTTTCAGGGAAAAAGAAAGCTTTTACCATTACCCTTGCAACCTATTTCAGTCACAACTCCTTTCCAGCAATGGGGTTTTGATTTTATTGGCGAAATCCATCCTTCATCGTCTGCACAGCACAAATGGATCCTGACAGCTACGGATTATTTTACAAAATGGATTGAGGAAATCCCAACCAGGAAATCTACTGATTCTGTTATCATTCAATTTATTGAATCTAATATCTTGTCTAGATTTGGCTGCCTACAAAAGATAATCACCGATAATGCTGTTGCTTTCAAGTCCAAGAAGATGGTGGAATTTTGTGCAAAATATCATATTGTGTTGGGGCATTCCACTACTTATCGTCCATAAGGGAATGGTTTGGCCGAATCTTCCATCAAATCTTTGATCAACATCATTAAGAAAGTTTTAGAAGTCAATAAGAAAAACTAGCACAAAAAGCTCATTAATGCTTTATGGGTGGATAGGGTTAGTACTAAGAAATCGATATGTATGTCTCCTTTTCAATTTGTGTACAGGGTTGATACTATTTTCCTTCATCTCTTGTTGTCTCGGTCATGAACATTCTGCAAGAAATGGACAACAAAACAAATGATATGTAGCGAAGGATAAATTAGATGATCCATTTACAACAAACTAGGGAGGAAGTTTTTCAAAATACTTCTAAACTTAAGGGAAGAATAAAAAATATCTATGATCTCATGACAAAAGAAGACAATTTCAATCTGGGAGGTGTGGTTCTTTGTTGGGATGAGAGGTATGAAGAAAAAGGCAAACATGGCAAGTTTGAAAATTTATGGGAAGGACCATACCGAATCTCAACTTTCATAGGAAAGAATGCTTTTCTATTGGAGGAGATGAATGGGGAATATTATTCAAGAGGAGCAATCAATGGTAGGCTTCTCAAGCACTACCATACTTGAAGAAATTTCTGCAAATTCTTATCACCATTGTATATACCAGTTTACTTTTTTTTTTATGTTCAAGTGTCCAAGTGGAAACCATAGGAGTTTGAAGCCATAGGAGAAGGCCATAAGGCTTCTTTGATTAGCTACTATTTTTTATTTTTTTTAGTCAAGTCACTCCATATAACCATTTATATAGTCATTTATATAGCAAACTTGGCTACTTCGAGGCCGATTCTTTTATACTTTTTTTCTTTTTATTTCAATGTGCAATTATTGCATCACCCCTTTTGTGCTTTATCTATTTTTCAATGACTTTTAAATGAAAAACGAAAATTATAAACAATGAAGATGCATGTTACAATAGTAAGAATGAAAGAATAAATCCTCCAAGACTGAAGGATCTCAGAAGGCAATTCAAATTTCCTCATTCAGTGATAAAACCAACAAAGATTTCCTTCTTCAAGAAATTTACTGAAGTCTTCTTTTGTTTTGTTGAGGTTTGAATATATCTCCCTCAATCTAAATTGAAAGCAACCTAGAAATACATCTCAAAGTTTGTGTCATATAATCATTTTTATGTGTTACTCTTCTACTTGCAATTCAAAGATAGTATAAGTGGATATGATAATCCTATATAAAAAGGAATGGATGATAGGATTAAAACCTTATGAATACACTTTAAATTTGTTAGCACAAAAGAGTCATCAGGGGGAGACCCTGGGTTCAGGCACAGAGGGCCAACAATGGCTTGTTGTAGTCTAGGACAATGCCGACATTTTCACCTTACCCAAAGGGTAAGGAGTCTCACCCGAGGCGTGCCCCGACCAAAACTAAGAAGGGTTTGTCATGGGATCAAGGGTATGTCAAACATCAATATATATAAACAACATCATACACACAAATGATACAACAACATATCATTTAATATCGTGAAGCTACTACATCCTTAGACTTGTAGAATATTTTTAAATTTAAGTGGGTCCATACATTATAAGCAACCCCCTACATTGTGCCAAGAAACCAGTCCAGATCTTAATTCATATTAAGTCCACAGAAGAACAATGCATAATATATTGGCCTTAGCCACAGATGGTTACAATGTATACCCGATTACAGGCTCTAACTGCCTATGAAAGACTTAGAGGTTCAATATTCGACCCGGAGGTCCTGCTCGCTCACATCTAGATGCTCCTATTCTATCACACCACAACCAACCCACCAACAACAAAAACCATTTCTCCTTACAAGTTTCTCCTTTTGTATTTCCCCTGCCACTTGGACTGCTAGTTCCCGCTCAGCTATTCCTTCCCTTGAATGCCTCTCATCCATCTTGTCCACTCTGCTGCCTCTGCCTTCTACTAACACTTTGCCACAACCACCTCGCAATTACTTGTTCCTTCTTTCCGCCCCAACTGTCTTTATCGCAACCTAATCATTGCTGCCACCACCCATTTCCTCCTCGTTCTATGGAAAGCCAAAATAATCAAAATCTTTTAAAATCAAAACAAAGGCCCCAACAGGCCCTAACCACAATTCTTTGACTCGTCCCCGAGTCAATTCATTTCGAGCTCAGCAGTCCTGTTGGTGTCTCAATGGGTGCTCCTGTTGGTGGCTGCGCTGATTCTGCTGGCTGATGAGCTGATGCTTCCTTTATCTTAGTCGTCACTTGCGGGGTGGTGTCTACTCCCATTTCACCTTCCTCTTTATGCTGCCCTTCCTTTTCAAATGAAGGCTCCAACTCCAGAATAATAATGGTCGTTTGCTGCTTGAATTCATTGTACTTCTGGAGGGAAACCTCCCATCTGACAATGATCGTGTTGGCCTGTTGAGTGAAGTCTTCGACCGTATTAGACGTCAATTCAGATGGCCTTTGATTTTGTAGACGGTCCCACTATTCTCCGCTGTTGTTGCAAACCTCTTTTAGAGCTAGAACCTGTGACGGACCGGTGGGTGCAAGTCCCTTATCACCTTTTTAGTTTTTGTTGATTCTTCTTCAATCTAATCAACCTGTGCTAGGATGGCGACGATCTTCTCATTAATCTGTTAGAGTTGGTTATAATCCATGCAATCCTTGCTACTGGTGAACAATACATGTATCTGCTCTCTCATAGGGTATACTAGATGATTTTTCAATGCGAGGCTTTCTAGCCAGTCGTAAACTCTATCCATCAAGGCATACCCGTTCGCTAGTGCATCAATGAGTGCTTGCTTCTCAGCTTCTACCTTGCTGATCTTGCCCTTGATTTTCCTTTTGTATATCTCAACTAGGTCTAGCAGCATTGATCTTCCTGTCTCTAGTTTCTTCCCCATATCAACATTGGTTGCTACCAGATTCGAACATGGTGCTTGGATATGATCACAACAGCTCACCAATGTGTTAGCATGTGGAAGGGCTTCAGGCGTGTGCCGTTTACCCAACCTTGTAGGATATCTCCATCCACTTGTGCCAACCTTACCACTATAGAATCTCTGATTTCCGCAACTACGAACGGGCCCAGCCAATGCATCTGCAGTTTACCCAGGAAATTTTGGAACTTGATGTCATATAACAATACGTGATCTCTAATTTTGAGTGTTTTCCTCCTAATGTGCCTGTCATGCCAGTATTTTTGCCTTATCTACTCCACTGACTGGTGAAACTCAGCCAAGAACCTGGACTCGTCAAGTTCCATTAGTTGACTTAGTCTTTCTCTCAATGCTACATTGTTTGTAATTCTTGTTGCCTCCGAAATGAACGTACTCAGTATTATGAACTCTCCTAGCACCACTACTTCCTTCTCGTATACTAGTTGAAATGATGTTTGTTTATGAAGTCTTTTCACCGTTGTTCTGTATGCCCATAGAGTTGTTGGTACTCTCTCGTCCCAGTCATCCCTGTTAGATGATATAATCTTCGTGAGACCATTTTCTAGTATTTTTTTGAAGGCCTCGACAGTCCCATTGGCCTGTGGATGGTATGGACTACTTTTATGATGCTGAATCATAAAATTCTTGAGAAGAGACTCAACGATTTCATTTATAAAATGTGTTCCTTGGTCACTTGTCAAGCTTTTTGCGCATCCAAATCTTGAAATTATATTCTCAAAAATGAACCTTGTGGTAGTGTCGGTTGTACAGTCCTTGACAGGTGCTGCTTTTGCCCATATGATGAGATATTCAGTGGTGGTTATTAAGCATCTCGCGCGTGAATGTCTTGATGGTGGTGTTAGGGGTCCAATGAAATCTATTGCCCACTTCTCAAAGATTTGCATTGTATGAACGAGATTTAAAGGCAGTTTGTCCCATCAGGACAACTTCCCAACCCTTTGACAAACATCAAAATTCTTATCATATTCCTTAGAATATTTGTGGACGGTTGGCCACCATAATGTTGCATGCATTATCTTCCTTGCGGTGGCTTTTCCTCCTACATGGCCTCCCGTGACCCCATCGTGACATTCTCATAGCACATCTTCTCTTTCAGGTTGGAGTACACAGTGCCTTAGGACTTGGTCCAGGCCCAGCTTATAGAGATGTCCTGCGATTAGTTGGTAGTATGCTACTCTTACTATTAAGTGTCGCTTCTGCATTGTTGTATACCCCTTTGGGCAGTGCCCTGTTGTCAATAGTGCATTAATCTCTTCTAAGTAGTCTAGGACTGCTTCTATTCTGAATAAGTCAACATTAGGTAGCTGATCATCTAATGCTCCTTCGTTCTCTACAGTCTCCAGTCATGATAAATGATCTGGCCCCGATCTTCCAGGTTTCATGACCACCTCGAAAGTGAATTCTTGAAAGAGTAATAACCATCAGCATATCCTGCCTTCTAACACTGGTTTGTTCACTAAGTACTTTAGTATTGAATGATCTGTGAAAAAATTGAAAGACGCCCCTAACAAGTAACACCTAAATTTATACAGAGAGTAGACCATGGCTAATGCCTCCCTCTCTGTTGTCAGATAATTCCTTTCTGTTGTTGACAACTTCCCACTAGCATAGTACACTGGGTGATCCATATTTATTTCCCCTGGTTTCACTAAGACTACTCCTAGCATGATCCCTGATGCATAAATGTGTACGTGAAACGTCTTGTTCCAATCTGGATAGACAAGGATCAAGGCACTTACCAGTTTCTCTTTCAATTTATCCAATGCTGCTTGAGAGTTCTCCATCTAATTAAATACTTCTGTCCTCTTCAGTAGCTTCTCCATCGGGGCCGTTATTGATGCATAGTTCCTACTGCAGCATCGATAATATCCTGTATGTCCTAGAGTGGACCTCAGTTGTTTTACATTGTGTGGCGGTTCCATGTTGATAATTACCGCAACCTTTGTTGGATCCACACAGACTCCATCCTTGCAAACAATGTGGCCTAACAATTTCCCAATGGAACCACAAAAATCCACTTCTTCAAGTTTAAGGAAATTTTCAACTGTCAGCACCTTTTGAACATGATCCATAATAGGCGTGTGTGTTTCTTCAACAGGCTATATACTATATTCGTCCATGTACACTTCTAGAAACCTATGAATGTAGTCTTGGAATGTAGCTATAACAATTCTTGAGAAGACTGCAGGTGCATTCTTAAACCCGACTAACATTACATTGTATGCGTATGACCCCCATTCATTGGTGAATGTTGTATTTCTTTTGTCCTCTTCGGCTATTCGGACCTGATGGTAGCTTGAGAATCCATCCATGAACGAATATGCTTCATTTCCTGCTACATTGTCCAGGACTTCATCACTGAAGGGTGTCAGAAAGGGATCATGCACATGCATTATTCAGACTTCTATAATCAACACAGACCCTAATTTATGTTGTGTCTTTCTTGTTCTATATAACTATCGGACTTATCCACTCCGCTTCATCTATTGGAAATATAATCCATGCTTCTAACATTTTGTCGATCTCCCTCTTAACCTTTTCTTTTACCCTGGGGTTCAATTTGTACAACCTGTGCTTCACTAGACGGGCGTCTGACCTTAGGAAAATCTTCATCTCCCTTATGTCTCCTTTTATCCCTTTTAGCTCCGCTATTGACGTTGGAAACAAGTCTTGGTATTCCGACAAAATAAGTCAAAAAAAAATTTTGTTGTCTATTCATCCCAATAATCTCCCACAGATGCCATCTTAGGTTTATCCTTCGTTCCAACATTTTGCTTCCTTAATTTCATCGATAGAAGGTAAGCAACTTCTCCAGCCATACTTTCCCATATATCTCTTTCCCCTTCTGTTTCTTCAGAGGTCAAATGCCTCAGTCCTTCTAACCCATCCTCATCTGGTTCTGCATCCACCTTGTGGCAGGCCACATATCCTGGAGAACCTGTGTCATAAATATATTGTAAGAACTTTTCATCAACACAACCTTCAACCACCTATCCTGGGGTGAATAGGATCATTTTAATTGCTTGTAGTGTTTCAGTCATGCATATATCATCTTCCCTGAATGAGAAGTTGCTAATGAACTGAGTCGCCATAGTATCCCAATTTTCCGTTTGTTTACGGAGCTCCTCTTATACATACCAATCTTGGGAATGGTACTTAGGGTATGTATGAATACATGTACCCAAAGTTCTTTCAGAATCCCCTGTCTTTCCAAACTTCTCATGCAGACCTCTAAGTTATTCTTAGGATTTGAATTACCTCTGTATTTCATATTTCCTTGAGGGCGGTCCTCCTCTTGACTGAACCTTTCCCTCATGGCTTGCTTTATGGCTCCCCATTCTCACAACGTGTTGCGTTGTGTTCTCCACCATCTTGCAGGTGTGGTGAGGAGCACGATATCTAGCAAGGGAACTTTTTGATCCTCCCTTACTTCTCTATCCACTTTGTTCAAGAATATGTCCACTGGTTCGATGCCGTCAAATTTCGAATAGTCGCGTACCTCTTCTCCTATCCAATTTATCTGGCCTATCATTGGCAACGTCTGGTATTGAGTTCATTTCCACCCTGTTGCCATGCATCCACGCAGCTTCCGAACCAATTTATGAGCTTTGAATACTCCTCCAACTAACAGATCCTCCTGGTGTAGGATTTATGTAATCTTCTCTTTTACCTGCTATTAGTGTGTATAGCTGGTCTAGCACTCCTAGCTTGTCCCTTTCATCTACGGTTTTGTGAACCTGGGTCCCTGATAGGCGTCCAAGGGTTGTATCACTCTCATCCCTTCTGCTTCAAAAATCATTAGTTCTTTCTTTAGGTCGGTGACAATATAATTTTCATAGGCCCAGTCGATCCCAAGGAGCGGTGGATATGGGTCCTTATCACCCATTATGTCAATTACTTCAAATTCCGTGTACGTCTTCACTCCTGCCACATCTACTTCTACATTCTCTAGTCTTCCAATGGGTAGAATACAACACTAATTTTCCATTCTCATTTGCATCGACGAATATATTAGTTGCAACTTCCCCATCGCCTCCCATGTTTTCCTAGGAAGGATGTTCCCATCTGACCCTAGGTCCAGCTGTAACAGTCCAAAGTAAATATAAAGTTAATTTCCTAATTAAAATCATAATCAAACAAATAAGCACATACCTATATTACCTGTGATCGAAGTCTGCCAGATGACAACAAGGTTTTGGGGATGATTCTCCACCCAACCGTAGGCTTAATTGTGCAAGGATTTGTTGCAACTGGCCACCCCTAAGCCCTCAATCAATGTACTACTGCCAGTGACTCCTAGGTCTTAGAACACCATTCTCCCAAGAGAATGAAAGATAGAAAATCGGAAATACGGAATGCCTCCCATCGTCCTCAGCCTCTAATAAATAGAGCAAACATTGGATGGGGAACCACATGCACACACTCCATGTGTCTAAATCCGACTTTGATTTTTAGCTTTATTTACTTTTCTTTTAATGTTTTAGCTTTCTTGTTTTATTTATTTTCTTTTCTTTAGCTTTCTTGTTTTATTTTCTTCTTTTTCATGCTTTTCTTGTGTTATTTCTATTTATTCTTATTTAGAGAATAACCATTTTTATTTTTATTTATTTTTTTTATATATTTTTAATATCTTTATATTTATATTTTTTTATTTAATATTTTTATTTATATTATTTATTATTTTTAAGGGGGGGATATTACACCAGCATCGTGTCCTTGATTTGGAATCCCGCAACCTGATCATTGATTCAAAATTCCCTTCCACTTCTCTTCTTATTTCGCTGCACTCTTCTGGTATGCTTTTCTGGTAAGTTGGCAGATGGCCATTCCACTTCCCCTTCCTACTCTAACAATGTTGCCTTTAAACTTTTGGGCAATTCTTTCAACATGTATTCATCCTCAACGATCTGCAGGAACAACTTAAACCATTCTTCTATCAGGTGAGCATTGTTGAGCATTTGGTCATCCTTTCTCTGATTCTCCCTTGTCTCGATCATCCCTTCGAATAATTTATCTGCCTCATGGTAATACTGTTTTTGTTGCTCATGCTGGTATGATTTCTTGTGACTAAATTTATATTGTTTATGGGAAGATTGTCGTCAGTATGAGGTTCGATGTAAACCAGGTTAGCCCCTCTCTGTCTAGTCCTTTCTTCCCACTTTGCAATGAGGTCTAGGCAATCCTCTGTGGCATGAGTATTGATTCTGCATTGCGAACACCAAGATCTCCTAGGGAGAGGGCATTCTCTGGTGACGTGCCCCTCTTGGTCACAATTGTAACATCTTACGGGACCTCTTCCTCCCGTTCTTCCTCCTCTCCAATTTCATCCTTGTCCTCCTAGGTTGGACTCATTTATTTTGAATGTCGTCCTATCCAAGCGTTTGGCTAGAGCATCTAATGCTCTGCATTGGTCAGTGTGATGTGTTGTGGATGCACAAAACTCACAATAGTTGTTATTAGGGACATTGGAGTACTTCTGTAGTATTAGGAAAATCAACAGTAGATGTCCATACATTCTACAGCTCTCGCAATATTCTTGATTGTTTTGTCTCAGGAAAAGTCCTTGTGCTCCTACTGTCGCAATTCCTGTTGTTGGTGGGGTTCTTGATGATCCTACAATTCCCTTTGGATGATTAATCCCCTGTAACCTCGGACAATCTCTCGTGACATGTCCGTCCAACATGCAGTGCGTGCACCATACGTTGGGTCTGGCTGGCCGCACTGGTTGAAGGTCCTTCAATTTCTCCGTTAAAGTTGCAATCTGGTTTTGAAGGCCCATAATCGATGGATCCTGCATTCCTGTCCCTCCTCGATATTCATGAGGATATCCAGCCATGGCCTCTATACGTGACGCTTACTCTAAAGCATCTTGGAGAATCCCGATATTCTATTGCGCTAATGACGTCCTTGTTAGGGGAAAGAGCACCTTGATGAATCAGTCTCTTTGGTGATTAGGATATAAGGTGTAACTCAGCTTAGCAATGGCGTCCTTAAATATTTGCATTAGTTCCTAAGCAATTTCACCTTCCTTCTGCTTGATCTCCCATAGCTCTGATAGCCCTTCCTGGTCAGTTTGAGGTACTTTGAATTCCTACAAGAACCCCCTCTTGATCTCGTTTACTATGGGATTCTGGTTCTGTTCCGCCCATTTTATAAATCAACACAGAGCTCTCTCTCTTAGCATGGTCTAGAACTCAACTTTTTTGACGCTGTCTAGTGTCTGTCGTGCTATCCATATAGCTTTTCATAGATACCAGTGTTGTTCTACATCTTCATTTCCCCTACCCACAAAATCCGGGTATCTGGAAAAAGATCCCGCCATGTTTATTTCAGTATGCGCCAATAACATAAATCCCTTGGTTCCAGGCTGCTGAGATCCTTGTAGTCCCAAGTTACTAATACCACTAATTCCCTTGCTATTTAATGTAATGAACCTGGCCTTATAATTTTTGTGTACACTGTGTACTCGTATTGCTTTGGCTAATTTAATAACAAATATTTCCAAATTATAGTAAGGTACTAGGGGAAGGTCAGGAGGAATACTGCTTGTACCTTGGGGAGATTGCTGCTGATTTCTTGTGGATGCTTCTTCTTTGGAAAATAACCTTCTCATGACGTTGCCCATTTCCTCCTCACTTTCCCCTTCACAACTGCTCGACATTTGTTCCTCCGCTATCCTTCCTGCAACCTGTAAGGAAGGATCCTCTTTACCATTTTGGCTCCTGTCTTTCCAATCACCAATCTTGCTTTGTCCGTCATCTCCCTTTTCTCTTCCTTCCTCTTAAGGGTTCCCTGACATGGATCCTACTTGGTGGGGTCCCATCTTTCTCTTCTTCAGAGTCTGAACCACTCTTTCTTACCACTTGTCCACTAACAATGCTCTCCTATGTTCCCTAACGTCTCTAGCTTTCCACAACTCTTCTACATCCATTTCTTCAACAATATCTCTATTCCCCAACTAGTAGCATTCTCCCCTTAGGTCCTTCCCACAGTAGTAGGGTTTTACTCTACCATCTCCATGGTAGGTGAGGGTAGTAGTCCTTCTTCTACCATGAACATTTTAATGCACAACGACACTTCCTTCAACAACCTTCCTCTTGACCCAAACCAGAACATCACTTCCACCCTTGAAAAAGATTGACAAATTTCTGCGGAAAACTCAACTATATACCCCTCCACAGTATCCCTTACCCAAAATTAAACTAGTCTAGTCAGATCGCTATCTACCTGCTGTAGTGATATAAGATTTGAGGAAGTCTAGTTGTGACAGGCTGACATTGTTCCCCTCGATCAATTCTACACTTTCAGCCTTCTTAACCAATTATATAAGTCTTCTGGGAACTTGCATCAGAAGATCTTATACTGGTCACTAGCACCCCCATCATACAACGTCTCTTCGCTAATTTTGGTGACCGGTTTTCCTCTTTGAATAACTTGTTCCGCTATAAATTGATCTACTATGTTATTCCACAAATATTTAATCTTTTTCTTGAATACCATTGACACCATGTTCCAAACTAGTTCTTGTAAATTTGGGTCCCGGCAATGGAACCATTTGTTGGCACAAAAGAGTCATCAGGGGGAGACCCTAGTTTCAGGCGTAGAGTGCCAACAATGGCCCGTTGTAGTCTAGGACAACGCCAACATTTTCACCTTACCTAAGGGTAAGGAGTCTCACCCGAGGCGTGCCATGTCTAGAACTAAGAAGGGTTTGTCCTCGGATCAAGGGTATGTCAAAAATCAATATATATAAACAACATCATACACACAAGTGATACAACAACATATCATTTAATACCATGAAGCTACTACATTCCTAGACTTGGGAATATTTTTAAATTTAAGTGGGTCCATACATTATAAGCAACCACCTGCATCGTGCCAAGAAACCCGTCTAGATCTTAATTCATATTAAGTCCACAAAAGAACAATGCATAATATATTGGCCTTAACCATAGATAATTACAAGGAATACCTGATTACGGGCTCTAACCGTCTATGACAGACTCAGAGGTTCAATCTTCAACTCATAGGTCCTACTCAATCGCATATAGACGCTCCTGTTCTATCACACTGCAGCCAACCCACCAACAACACCAACCATTTCTCCTTACGGGTTTCTCCTTTTATATTTCCCCTGCCACTTGGACTGCCAGTTCCTACTCGACTGTTCCTTCCCTTGGCTGCCTCTCACCCGTCTTTGCCGCAACCACCCCACAACAGCGTGTTCCTGCTTTCCACCCATGCTGTCTTCACCGCAACCTGACCATTGCTGCCTCCACCCATTTCCTCCTCTTTCTATGGAAAGCCAAAATAATCAAAATATTTTAAAATCAAAACGAAGGCCCCAACAAAATTCTCAGTGACTTATTACCTGTCAACAAAAGGAACAATATGAATACAATAAGAAAGTATATAATCATCTAAACATGTAAGATATAAATGATGTGAGTAAAATAAAGATCCTTACATAAATTTGATCATCTACCAACATCCCGAGATACAGTGACAATAAATTTTTTACATTTTGAATATGATTTGAGTTAAAACCTTATAAACAAAAGATTTATTCACCATCTCTACAGAAGTATCTCGTCAAATGTGTATGCCTTTATCCATGACGTTGACCTCAAGGAAGTAAATACAAATAATTGCAAGAAGTTAAAGTCATTTTCAAAACATCTCATTACTTGGATTGAAATAATGAGATGCTTGGAATATTTTGATTGTTGTTAAAGCATGGGAGGCACAATAGATCTTTAAATATCTAGGGTTTAAAAGACTAAAGAAATCTAGGGCTTATTAAGAATGAAAAATTCTAATGTTTAAAGACAAAACCCTATATTGAATCATCACTTGTGTAAAAAGAATATTTTTCCATTTAGGGTTTGTAAACCATAGTAGGAAAAAGGGCTTTGACAAGAAATCCCTAGGGTTTATGAACAAAACCCTAGGATTAGATGTTTCTGCTAAAATAAGAAACCCTAGCTCTTGCAAAGAAGGAATGACATCATGATGAGGTCACTTCCTATACAATAAAATAACAGACTAGAAGGACCCTTGTCAATTCAATTCAATAAAGTGAAAAATAAAATTTAATTTGCGAGTATTTTATATACAACCAAATTGTCACCCTAACTTGCCAAACTGTGGAGGATAAATGACACTAACCTAAACCACAAACTTTTGTCTAAACTGATAAAGTTGTGATCTCTAAATGAAACAAACATACCTGAACAACTTAAATGAATAGTGACATCTCATTCTTCATATTCCAACATTCCATTTGAAAAAAACTTTGTAGAACAATATTTCAAATGATAAACAAATATTTATCCAAACCAAATGAATTTTAAAAGATCCCAAACTATATATGTGTTAAATATATGACACATTAAATGAAATTTACCAATACCAATTATATATAAGCTTATTTTATTTCAGATTTTAGAAATATTTAAAAAATAGCTAAACAATATTATATCACCCATTGAGAAGAACATTATTAAAGACCTAAAGAAAATGAAATAAAACATTTCCATTATGGATATTTGAAAAATGAACCCCTAACACAAGTCAATGATTAAGGCATTGATATAAGATTAGTCTAAATTCATGTGGAAGGTTGTAGTGACCAACTCTTAGTAGTATGTGAAAAGGAATAAAATTTAGACCTGTCTATTCTTACTAACCATCAAATCTTCAACTAGAATTTCCATAACTATCTGGGCATTGTTATATCCTACTTCAAACGCAAGAAACTCAAGGTTACTCCAACCAGAAACTCATCTAGAATAATCCAATTAGACTAGAATGACGTTAAGGTGATAGGAGAATCAAAATAGGCCCTCTTAGGTTCTCCGCAAACCCCCAAATCTACTGGATTATGAACATTATGGTCATGGGCATCCATAAAGTCTATAAATGCTAATGAGACGGGATTGATCTAATAAAATCAAAGGATATTTTGCATCAGATGGTCACATTTTTAGATTTTGTGGAAAGGAGTACTCTAAAAAAAATAATATAATGAGAAAAAATATATGAAGCATAATTTCACCTAGTTAGAAGCACCGAGTGAGCCATCCACTATAGAATTTTCTATCCTAGGAAGCTATACAACATAAACATTTTTTGAGAAATTTAATGTTAACACCTCGTTAATCCCTCAGAAACAATGATATGAATTTAATCTTTCCAGCTAATGGAATACTAATCAAGTGTTAGAAACCTAAAAAGTGTCCCTCTCAAAGCTAAAAATATGATCCTAATTATTCATCTAGGCGAAAACTAAATATTTTGTACCTTTTTATTTGACATATATAAATTTGTTAAAGATGCAAGTGCCAAGTGTCTTATTATTGACCCATTTAGGAAGAGGAGCTTCATCTCATGTAGGATGGAGTTTGAATGTACAAACAATACTACTGAGAATGAAGCCGTAATTCAAGGGTTTAACATATTTCTATATTTAGGAGTCCAAATACTTAAAATTTATGGACAAGCCCTAATTTAAGGGCTTAAAATATTCTTAGATTTAGGAGTCTAGATCCTTAAGATTTATGGTCACTCAGATATTATAGAATGAAAAATTCAAAACACCACACATTATAATTCTCAACATCTCAAATTCTATCAATAGGAATACCTAGTTTTAGTCACCAACTACGGGGGATTCACTGCGGGAGAAATACCATACCATGTGCATTCGTACTGGGGCATATATATTGAGGAAAAAATGACATAATATATTGACAATACAGTAGGGGGTAAATGATTTTTATATTGGGAGGTATAAAAAATGGAGCTCAAATTTAATGAAAAAATATAAAGGGGCATGCAAAATGTTAATGAAAAAATGGATACCTACAATATCTAGTGAAAGTAGGGTTTTTTAAATTGGGAAGGTGTATTGGGTTCGTATGGGCAGGGGGTTAAATAATGTTATTTTTAAGGTATTTTCCAATATGTAGTCAAATTAAGGGTATTTTTTACTATGCCATGAATGCGTGTGATATGTCAAAGCTTCATTGAACAAAGCCCCCGTGTGACCAACTTCCTAGCTTTCAACATCAATGCCATCCCCAAAAATAAAAAAACAAAAAGATGATTCACTAGCCATGGCCAATTTAATGATTTAACCCTTAGAATAATTCGATAAGGGTAGATTCTCATCGCATCTATTTTTCAGATCCTTAGTGCCTGAGAATGTGTCAAACTAGAGAGTTTTTTTTATCATGATTCAGAGATGATCCATTTAAAAAAAAAAAGGAAACCTTTAAAGGAATAGTAATTGAGAATGAACTATATGATTCTCAAATCAACAGAGTCCATTCCTTTGATCAACCCTATACCATAGAAAGTCACATATCTATGAGTGTTAGCACTACATTATTATTAAGTATGATAGAAGGAAGCTCTTCATAAAGCAATGGAAACTCTATGGTTAATGGCGAATTATGAAAAGCACAACTACAATGCTTGACATAGGTTGTTATGTCAAATATGTTTGCAATTATTAATACATCTACTAGCTCAGTTATAGAATGTTCCTTAAATGTCCCATTGTAGATAAATTGAAATCGACTGTTGTAGATAAATTGCAATAATTCTATGACGGCCACTTCCTCTGTAATAAAATACCAGAGCAAAAGGATCCTTTTCAATTTAATTCAATAAAGTGAAAAATAAAATTCAGTTTTCCATTATTTTATGTATAGCCAAATTATCACCCTAACCTATCAAATTGTGGAGGATAAATGAAATTAACCTAAAACATACACTGTTTTCTAAACTGATAAAGTCATTGTCTCTAAATGACATGGACATACCTGAACAACTTAAATGAATAGTGATGTCTCGTTCTTTGGATTCAAGAATTCCATTTGAATTTTTTTTTGTAGAATGATATTTAAAACAATAAAAAAAACTTTGGCCAAACCAAAAGAATTTTAAAAGACCACAAACTATATATGCGCTATATATATGACAAATTAAATGAAATTTACCAAATACGAAATTATATAAGCTTAATTTGAGCTGATATTTTAGGAATTTTTAAAAAATAACTGAATAATATGAATTCAGTGCCCATTGAGCACAACATCATGAAATACTAATAAAAATAAAATCCAACATTACCATTATGGATATTTGAAAAATGAATCCTTAATAACACAAGCCAATGATTAAGGCATTGATAGAAGATTAGTCTTAATTCATGTGGAAAGTTGCAGTGACCAACTCTTAGTAGTGTGAGAAAAGGAATAAGAGCTAGACCACCCTATTCTTTCTAACCATCAAATCTTCAACTAGAATGTACATAAATACTTTGTCAATGTTATATCCTACTCCGATGCAAGAAACTCGAGGTTACTCCAACCAAAAACTCAACTAGAATAATCCAATTAGACTAGAATGAAGTTAAGGTGTTAGGAGAATCAAAATAGGCCCTCATCACTACTTTTCAAGTCCTTAATGCATATGTTTTTTAGATACTTAGTGTCTGACAATGTGTCAAACTAGAGAGTTACTTTATGATGATTTAGAGATCATCCATTTGTTAAAAAATAAGGAAACCTTTAAAGGCATAGTAATTGACAATGAACTACATGATTCTCAATCAACAAATATTCCAATCCTTTGATCAACCATATACCATAGAAAGTCACAAATATAGACCAACTTTTCAACTTACAAAACAAGTTTCTACAACCCGCTAACACTAAAATCCATATTTCCATGCCAAATTATCAACAAATTTACTTGGGAACCATTGAAAATGCTATGAATGTGAACCTCAAAACAAATTACACAATAAATAATGTAGGCAATCAAAAAACTCTCAAAGAAACATTAAGATTTTTTAAATGAACTTGGACGGGAAAAGGAAATATCCTTGTTTAATAATGAAATTCCATTCCCATCTCCATAAGAGGCCTAATGGTATGCGGGACTAATATATTTACTTAATTATGGATCTTTCCCTAACCAACTCAATGCTTAGGAAAAGAAGGCATTATGGCTAAAATCGGTATAGTCTGATCCATGCTATCTTGTTGTGATGAAATGTCAATGGGAATTCACTGAGATGCTTAGAGAAGAGTGATACATAAATAGTTCTGAAAGATGCACATGACGGTCCTAGTGGAGGGAATTATGTCAGTGAAACAACAGGACACAATATTTTAAGAACTAGGTATTATTGAAATTCCTTGTTTAGTGATTGTTATGATAAGAAATGGAAATTATGCCAATTTGAATTGGGGAGAGAGAAGAGTCCCTTAACCACTTTGAAAATAATTATTCTCATCTCCATGAAGTACCTCTACTTCATACCAATCTCCAACAAAAAAATCATTTGAATTTTCCAGACCACTATCCCCTATAAAAAGGAAGGCTCACCTGCATACTAATTTTTTATTTCTTGAACTTATCCATGACAAAATCGATTTACCCTATCAACTCATCATATTTTTTATTTGGTTTGGTTTGTTTTCTTGGATTATCTTCACAAGGAAAAGAATGTGACCCATGGTCTCATTATACCATGCTTTCGATGTCTCTCTTCACCTAAGAAGGGGAAAAAAATCATAATCCATTCTGAAATTTTAGATCCCTAAAATGTGGAATTAGCAAATGAACATTGAACTTCCTTAATCAAAGATTTAAAGCTTTGTTAATTCTAAGAATTAAAATTTTGCTGCAGCCAATCTTCGTTTCCTTGAAAGGTTGTACCATTTCTTTTCCATTATGACAAGGAGAATGTCCTTGGGAACAATACTCCTCTAGATATTGTGCCACAAGATGTTCCCTTGAAGGGAAAATAGAGCCAGGGAAACATATTTGTTTGGTGAGTTTCTATTATCAATAAGGTTCTAGTGCATAGATGATCTGATTTTTCTCAATCTTTCCAAGGATCAAGATCAATCGAAAAACAAGATCAACCAAACTCTAGTGGAGCGGAGTTGTTGAAAGCTATGAAAGGATAGAGATCAATATTCTACTTGGACCTTGGTTTCATTGGTTCATTGACTAAACAAATATACTCACAAGTGTTCCTTCATTAGGCAATGTTTCTTAGTGTAGTTTGTGTATTCCTGCTTATAACATTTCTAGGGATTTTGGGTGGAAACAAAAGATGGGATTCTTCTTACGAACTTATTATGGTAAATTACTCAAATATCCTACCATGTTTCTTCCTATCGCTTCTGTATTCGGGACGATATAGTCACATGGCTTCACTTTTCAGTGATTGATCAATTTGTCCCCTACACCACTGATACGAAGGTTGGAATCACCCTCCTAAGGATATTTCTTTTACCACATAAATGATTGGATGACCTTTTTGTGCCTAGGAAAGGGAATGGATTTTATATCCTTAATCCTTTCTATATTGATTTGTATTCCTTGTGAAGAGACAATGCATCCCAACAATTTGCTTTCCACAACCCTAGATAATAACTTCTTTGGAATGAATATATATATATATATATCTATATATATATGCCAAAATTTTGATATCAAGCAAGCAACTTGACCTGCTTACCTACTAATTGAACGGATTTCAATCCATGAATAATATAGTTCAAATCATTAGAACCCTAAACCCATCCACATTATGCCTCCCTTCACCTCTGATTGAACTAAAAAAGTTTGTGCCACAACCAATCATCGAAATCCACTATATGTAGATAATAATACAGCTCAAATTGGTAGAATCATACCCCATACACATTCACTTGAGTCCCTCTGCCTATGATTTAACTAAAAAAGTTTTTACAACAAGAAATCATCAAAAATCCACTATATGTAGAGTCATGGAATGGGTAAGCATGTGCATGACTAGTTGGAGTCTCTCCATGCACATGGCCACTGTAACTTTTTTGGAGAAGACTACAAAAATGGTAGTCCCATCTAGGAAGGAATGAGAAAACATAATTTGTTCAAGTTGTTAAAGAAATGATAAGCTCAAACTAAGGAAATCCCAGTCCATGCACCTAGCGAGCTTGACATCACAAGTTGCTTATACTTCTTGGTTTTTTATTGATTTCCCAGTCCTTATTCTTTTCATTGATATGGGTAGCTTTTCAAATTAATATGGTAGGCCTTACCATAAACCAAAATGGCTAGCACAATTATTTGTTTATTCAACGAATGTCCCCTCATATTTTGAGTCTAGCAATGGGGTTCAAAAGGAGGGAAGAGATTAATAAGTTGATACGAAGTTAGACTAGGTTTGCTGTACATTTGCCAACTGTAAAAATATTAGTGTTGAAAGAAAGAATAGAGGAAAAACATATCTAAAATAAAACCACGTAGAGTTGTATCTATTGTGTAGTGGGCAACTTATCTATTACCAGTGGATGAAGCTAAGAAAGCATAGATCTTCGTGGGCAGCTCCTCGAACATCAGAAAGGCACTTAAACAATACAATACATCACCCCACCATATAAATAAACCCTCGAATGATCTTTATGAATCCAATGACTATTACAAAAATGAAGTAATTGCTATAATCAAAATGAAGAGCAAGACAAGAGATCAAAGAACTCATTGTGTACTCCATGCACAACAATATCCACAAATATAATGAGGAGAGAAAATATGCAGAAGCCCTACTCAACAAACCCAAGGAAAAAATCCCAATTGGAGGCAACCTGCATTCAATCAATGGATATATAGAGACTACCAAAATTTAGAGCATGCATGTGTCTCACGCTCTATTAAAAAATTCAACTGGTATTTAATCAGAGCACTGTAGGCATCATTATGCAGTAAATGAATGGGTGACCGAGTTAACTCTTTGTGGCAGAAGAAGTCAATTTGTCTTGACCAAGTTATATGTCCACAACTAGGAAGTCTTTGTCTTGGCCAGTAGTTGTCTGCAACAAAGGAAGTTTGGATTTAGTTGTCCTTTGCTTTTATCTTAAATTATTTTTCAAATAGGTCCTTTGCTTTTGTCTTAAATTCTAGATATAGTTTGGTTTTGGGAGGGTGCTTTTGTCTTAAATTACCTTTAGAATTGGTTGTCTTAAATTTTATATTAAAAATAATTAAAATAAAACAATAGCTATTTAAGACAAAATATTTCTTTTGTCTTAAAAACCCTTTTGTGTAGTAGTGTTAGCAAGCATATCTCTCATCGATATAGTTTACCATAAACTGATCCCTTAGGAACCCTCCCAACATCTACTTGTAGAGAAGCATAAATTCCTTGGATTAACCCAGTAGAGAAACCAAGTTCTTATGATTAATTCTAGAAGGAAGATCAACTTGTTCATCAAGTAAAATAACATGCATGAATTATAAATACATATAGTACTCATAAGTGGAGCCAAAACTGTGTGGTTAGACATTAATACACAATCCAAATTAAATTGTATTATATGTTTAAATAAATAAAGAAATATATGAGAATCACCTCATTCAAGAACTCTTGACTCCCTGTTGGAGAACGGTGAGAGCACTTTTACTGCTATGTTTTTTCTTCTGGGCAATTCATTTAAGAACATCGATCCAAATCCCCCTCGTCCAATATCCTGACTAAAGCTTTGTGTGGTTGTTATCATATGTTCTAGAGTGAAGGCACAAAACTTTGTTGGATTTGGCACCATACCGATTGAGTAGTTTACAATACATTCAAGGAACTTAAAGTTATTAAGCAAAAGCACAAAAATCCTTCTAAATTAATTTCATTTACAAAGGCAATTAATGGTATGTTTCAAATTATATTGTAACATATCTAATATATATAACATTTCTTAACCTCCACACATGAAAAATTTTCGTTCATTTTCCAACATAATTCTTCATTGTCAAAACCCTATTATTTCTCTCAAATTATCTCTTCTTCGTTTTATCTATATTTTAAAATTTTGATTCTATATATTATTTGTATTAATAAAAAAAATTTATTAACTAATACACTAATCAATTATATTAATTAAATAAATTAATTTTAACATTAATTAAAATAATATTTAAATCATATCCATTAATATATAACTATGATTTAACATTTACACATTTATATTATTAACTTTAATATTCTTTTTTCTAATTATTAACTCCTTACTAATCAATACATTATTAACTACATCATAATTAATTATTTAATTTTATTTTACTAGTTAATTATTTTTAACTTTCTAATTAATTAATCATATTCGATTTCCTTACATTATTATATTAATTAGTTAAATTCCTCTTCAATTTTGGTTTTTAGGTTTTCACCACCTCTCAAATTATTTTCTTTTTTTTCCTTTTTATATATTTGTACGTTTTCGGATCTCTTTTTCTCGACCGTTACGATGGGTTTTGATTTGGATTTGAAATGTAGATTAGATAGGTTTTGATTTGGATTTGAAAGGTAGATCAGAAGTGTTCCATTATATTATATCTGATGATGAGTTTTGATTTGGATTTGAAATGTAGATTAAAAGTGTTCCATTATTTATAATAATGAGTTTTGATTTGGATTTGAAACATAGATAAAAAATGTTCGCGAAAGATAAAATAAAATCTAAAAACAAATTTTTCAAAATTTAACCACCACAAACTTACAAACAAAAATAATAATAACTATATCAATGCTAACGGTAAAGATTTCTACATTAACTGTAACAAACTAAGAGACTTTTTATTATCAAAATTGGGTTGATACTTCCAGAACCCCTTTATCACCTTCTTCGATGATCACAACAGAAGCTTATCCATTTCTTGTCCATTCCCTTCCCCCGACTCTTCCGTGACATACACAGATTCCGTCATTTTCTCCTGATCCTCGACCATTTTCTGCTCAAGTGACTCTTTGTCTCTCATGTTTTTTCTGTTATTTCATGGACGTTTTCTAGGGTTTGTTACTAGGCTTGTTTTAGGGTTTGATTTCCCTCAGCCTCTCAAGACTCTTTTTGGTTGTTGACTGGGTTGTTTTAAAAAATTAGAAAATTTAATTTTGTGTTTTTAAATAAATTAGATTGAGAAAAATACCATGGGAAAATTTATGGTATGTTAATAAAAGCTTTGGTAATTTGATAAAGTCAAAATATTCAGATAACATAATATAACAATAACACCAACATAGATCTATTTTAAATACGGATCTAACATGAGAGAGGATCTAATTTCAACTTTGACGACAAACGCACAACATTACACATCATACTTAGTTGTAGAATGAGCCTCTAGGTTCAATAACAGGACATTACATCATCTCTTCCATACTGGGGTGAAGAGTGCCTATCAAAACAAAAATCATGCAACAATAAAAAATAATATTGTTCTTGTTGACTCAATTATTTTCAAAATGCAACATACTTATCATTTCCCTCTTAATTCTCATTATCTTCAATTTTTTTTTTTTTTTTATAGGGCTTTACCTAGTAAGTCGAACAAGTATGAAGCTGGGACAGGTCTAGTTCTTGACAAAAACAAGGGTTTTTCATTTAGAGTTGGACTTGACAAATGATCAAATAACTGTATTAAGATTTTAAGATTTATGTAAAATATATGATGATGTTTATGGCATTTCTAATTTTAGGATTCATAATATGTTTTGATTCCAAGTTGGTGCCATGGTTGTAAAGCTCAATTTCTTTATTATAAATATTTCTTCTAGATCAATGATTCCTAAATCTAAAAATCTTGTGTGTGATCTTCAAAAAATAAAATTTTATCATTATTCAAGACATTGACAAAGAGGAAAATCAAGTAGTGAAGTGAGATGTTAGGACTTATGATATCTGAGTACTCTCCTCTAATAATTTAGAGAAAGTAAAAAATTTAAATTAAAACATTTTATTAAATTAAGCAATAAAAATTAAAGAATTAACGATTTTATTTCTCATATATATATATATTTATATATATATATATATATATATAATTTCTAATTTAGAAATATTTATTTATTAAAATATAAATATAAATAAAATATTTCGAATATTTCAAAATATCAATTATTTAAAATATTAAAATAAATATTTTGAGGTGGCCATCTATGAGGATAATTTCTATAGGACTTCTTGTGAAAAAAAATGGCCCACTCTTAATTTCAATTTAGCTGTGAAACAAAATTAAAAAATTGAGGTGGCCAAAACATGCAAAATTCAATTTTATATTTTAAGATATTTTATCTTTATAATATATAAGATATTTAAAACTTTATAAAAATATTAAATTATAGTTTAGTCGTCAAATTTATAATGTGAACATCCACCTTTTGCTATTAATAAAATACATATTATATAAATATTTAAATAATAATAAGAACATCTATCACTCTTTACTATCAATAACTTACAGATTATATTTATAAATATGAATAAAAAATACAGATTATATTCATAATTAAAATAATCTGGTAATAGTAAAGGAAAGTGCACACTTTCAATATTTAATTGAAAATAATACTTAAATAATGTACCAGATGTTTTGGAAGATTGAAATTTAAGATCCGTTTGGTTGTGATGAGACCTTAGTGAAAGATAATGTTAAAAATACAATGTTAGATTTGTTTATAATGGTTAATAAAAAACAATCATGTTATTTAAAATAATTTAATAATCTGCTAATAGTATATAAACTATAAAAGATTACGAATAATCTGGTAATTATATATAAAAAACTACGCATAATCTAATAATCTTGTAATACTGATGAAAGAGCACACTTACAACATTCATTTGAAACTACTACTCAAATAATGTGTCAAACGTTTTGAAAGATTGAAATTCAAGATATGTTTGGTTGGGATGAGAATTTACTGATAATATATAATGTTATGATGAGACTTTATTGATAATATATAATGTTAGGTTTCTTTATAATTATTAATAAAAAAATATTTATACTATTTATTTAAAATAATTTGGGAATGGGACATGAATTAGTATGCTTTTAATATTTATTTGAAAATACTACTCAAATAATGTATCAAATGTTTTGAAAGATGGAAATTCAAGATATATTTAGCTGTGATAGGACCTTATTGATGAGAGATAAAGTAAAAAATAAGAGTAGTCTATACCTACAAAAAAATGGAGTGGCGGATGGCTTTTATGAGGGCAGGGTTATCCCCGCTTGTCCCCACAATATGCATTAAAATGCATAAGCACATTTGTCTCAGGTATTTAACTCTCAAAGGAGTAAGATCTTTAACCACAAATGGTTAAGGTCCCTTATCAGTTCCTTTATATCAGAACTCAATCACCCCGCTTAAAACCTTCTATCAGAACTTTTAAACAACCCTCAAGCCTTTGTATAAGACTTGATTAAAGCCTTCCATTAATCCTTCCTATCGGAACTTTTAAACCCTCATAACCTTCCTTTAAAGCTTCGTAACCCTTAAACCTGCATATATAACCTTCCCTCTTTAATCCTCGGCTACATATGTTTTATCGCATGAAATACTCTATCAGCACATATTTTCCTTATAAAACCTTTTACAAAGGAAATGCCACAAAACATACCTTTTTCTGCCTTATACGGCCTCTACACAATCCCTGTGGCTACCTTTAATGCAATCGAGCATCGCTCCCTTCACAGGTCATACATACATGGCTCATCACCCTTTCGACTCTGATATGCAACTATTAGAATCGTTAATATATGTTTTAGCCTTAAAAAGGCTCAACAACACTTCTATTGTAAATACATGGAATTACGTTGAAATCTCGCTCCGAACACATATAACAGACATCAAATTCTATGCACCTGCATTCATAACTATCGGTGGGTCCACTCCTCCATATTAACTTTTCTCGCCGCTCCAATTACCTCGACCTCGAATTGCGATTTTGCGATCAAATCACGTCCTTCAATCTGGTTCACGATCCGACGGTTGTGATTAACTCGCGCGATCGCATTTTTCTAAACCTCAAGGCCAGACTTCTTCCACTTCCATACGCCGATCCGATATCCTTACGGACCCGATATGGATATATGCTACTCTTTATAGGATTTCAAGTCCAGATTTCAAATCCGACTATGTTTTGCACTCATTTTTTAGTGTAAACTGGGTTTTACACTTGCAGGACTTAAGCTTTGTAAATAACTCCGTTGATGCGATATTTTGCTTTCCTATTCAGTGACATCATTTGGACCATTGATCCATGTGATCAAACAGGTCCTGTACATTGACTCTTTACTCCTTTGCTCCTTCTTTTTACTTAGTTTTTACGCTAAGTCTTCAGTTCTTATGTGGTTTTGCTCTTCTTCAAAGGTTTCAGCCTTTCTGTTGTTTTACTGCGCGATTCCTCCTGAGCTTGGCTTTAATCTCTCTAATGGATTCAACGACCCATTATGGTCCTCCGAATCTCTCTTCTCTTGCGTAGTTCTTCAGAACTTTGCCTTCTGCTTCCGCTGCTCAGCTACCTCTGATTTTTACTCTTGTGCGAAATCTCACTTCGCTATTTCACCCCAGAGCTTCCCTCTGTTTCCTCAATTGGATTCAAAGACCCGTAATGATTTTTCTAAATCATTCTCTTCTCTACGTCCTTCGGAATTCTGCCTGCAACCCTGTTACAGAGCCTATGAATTCACAAGTAATTCATTCATGAAATACTCTTTCACACACTGACACAGTCAGGAATAAAAATATATATATATAAATATAAACAGTCAATTACATATATGAGACTCTGTGTCTCGCACAAGCCTTTTCTTCAATATCGTGGCCTCCTCCTTGTACTCTACCCATAAGCTTACATTAATGCCAGAAAGTTCTATTGAACTGATCGTGGTTTGACTCCTAGATCTACTGAACTGACTCCTAAATCCTCTATCCTCTACATCCACTTTTAATCTCCATTTAATTCCTAAGAGCTCTCCTTAGTTCCTCAAATCATGGAACTGCTTAAAGAGTCCTAATTGACTTTAGACTCTTTTGTCATTATTGCCCACTTATGTTCTCATTTATTTGAGAGCATTTACAACTTCCTCTCATTAACTAATTAATTCATATTCTATGCTCAAAAGCCTAATATTACATTAATTTATCACTTAGGAATCCAATTTCCCAAAATACATGACCCCCTATGTCTACTTAATTACAATGATTTTCTCTTGGGTGAATGCTCCTGCATCAGACTCCCAAAGTAGAAAATATTCATGATCTCCTAATCATGTGTCTTCTGATCTTTGTCTTCCTGGATCGATACTTTGTTTTGTAACTATCCAAATGCCTTGTACCTTTGTTGCTGCTACACTTCTACTGTCTTTTGCTCCATCTTCTTCTTCTTGTCAATCAGATTCAAACTCTGATTGATTATACTTCCTGCCGCTACCATTTTCCTCCATTTGGATTGCTTCATCATCAGTTGCCACATTCCTTCAATCTCTGTCTCTAGTACATCTTTGGACCGGTCCATATTCTGCTTCTTACTTCTTCCTCTTTCTCTTTGCTCCAGGTTGTTGTTGTTGTCCACTAGTTCTTCAATCTGTTGTTCTTCTTCTTGTTCTATTATTCTTGCTGCCTCCTTATCATCCTTACCCTGTTGCACTGAATCATGATTTTCCAACATTCTTTCCAGCAATTGCATGTCACTGTTCCATGGATTGAATTCATCCACAAAATTTTCTTCTCTCATCTTTATTTGGCTGCTCATCTGTGCCAAATTTCCTCCAACATCTGCAACTAAACCTGAATTCACAAAACACTTGTTAAAATAAAAAACATAAGGCTTCAGTGCCTTACCTTCCTTTGGCAACAATTCAGTTTGCTGCTCTGTTTCTTTTCCCTCTTTCAACACATCAGTATACTGATTTGAATTCTCAAAAGAACTCATGAGACTGTCAACTAGTCTCTCCTCCACATCATTTGTTCTAATGATGTCTTCCTGCCCTTGTCCACTGTAGTGAACTCCTTTTTCTGCAATCATATTGTCATACTCTGAATTTTCCAGCAAATATTCCAGCAATGCAATTTCTTTGTGACACTTTGCAAGTATTTCATCATCACTTCCAATCCTAAGTTCTTTCTGCTGCAATAATTCACTGCTTCTCTCATTTAAGAGACATTCTTCATCCTCCTTTCCTTCAGAGTTTTTATCTTCTAAAAATACTTCTCCATACTTTTGACAGCTTCAAAAGATTGTTTATCCTTTGCAAAACACTCGTTTATTAGTGTTCTTCCCCGCAAAGTTAAATCCTTTGCATAGGTTCCTTCCTTCTTAACATCCTTCAGTAGATGTCCTTCTTCCTCAACAACTTCCATGGCTATTTCCATTGTGCCTATCATCATAGTGAACTGATGATCCTTTACTATGTTTTGAGCGAACATAGTCTCTTCTTCAAGTTTGCCTTTAATCTCTTGTTGTTTATCTTCTCCAAGAGCTATCCTTGTCTCACCATCTACATTATCATTCTCTTTCATGACAACTTCTGTAGACTCATCCATAGACTTTTCCTTCTGTATGCAGTCAAATTCTTCTTCTTCTGAGAAGTTTTCTTTGTCACCTTTTACTTCTAGATCTTCATCTACTCTGAAGATATCTTCAAAAGGCTGCTTTTCTCCTACAATATCTTCCATCATACACAAACTATCAATTTTAAAAATATAAAACTCTGTGGTCTCACTTGATGGTTCAGCCATCATATCTTCTTGCTGTTCTAAATCCTTCACATGATTCAGAAATTCTTCAATGGTCTGCTCTTCAATCTCTTCAAGCCCTTCACTTGGTTACTTAATATCTTTCTCCAACTGCATATGAGACCTATCTATCTCATCTTCTTCCAAAACAGAATTTAGATTCTGCTTGTCTTTTTCCTCTTTTATGACAATATCAACAAATTGTCCTTCTTTATATGTTTCACCTACAAACATACACAAATTGTCAGTTTTAAAACCATGTGACCCTTTGGCCTCACTTGAAGTTTCAATCTTCAAGTCTTCATCTTCACTTTCTCCCAAAATTTCTCCCTATTCTGGTTCACAAATGTACTCTTCCATTTCCAACTCAGCTTCCTTCAGTTTTCCCATCAGCCACCTTACTTGCATTTGTTGTAGCCTTCTCTGCATCTCATGCCATTCCACTAGCTTCTTCCTTAATACCCAACCTAGTCTCTGGTTTTACTCTAGTATTCTTCTTAATGCATCTAGTTGTTATTTTAACTCGGCAATCTCTTTGTTAATTTCCTCTTGACTCATCCTCTTTCCATTTACCTTGGCATCCCTTTCCTCATATTTATTTTGTTGTGGCTTCTCTCTGAACCTCTGCTATGACTGTCAGTAGTCATCTTCTTTTCCTCTTTCTTCATGAGCTCCTCATTTATCTGCAACAAGCCTCTACAACAGCTAGTCCTCCTTACTCAGTCTTTTGGTAAGCACGGGTCCTCTATCTGGAACCTCCTCTTCAGCAACACCTTTGATCCTTCTAGGCTTCTGCAATTTCTCACTTCCTCTTGAGAACACTTCAATTGTCCTCTCTTTCCAATCTCTTGTTGTATTTTTTAGGTTCAGTGCCACTTCTCCATTAAAGTATTCTCCTTACTTTGCCTTCAAGAACACATCTGGTTCTCCTCTTACAGCCTCTCTTGCTGTCACTTGTGCATTAGTGTAAAAACACACATTATTAATTTAAAACAGAACATATTACCTCACTTTCAAGATCTCAACATGATCTTGTTTCACCATTGCACCTGTACTTTGAATGGATTTCCTTCGTCTCTTGCATCTGCAAGTTTTGCTACACATCAACTCTGTGTGCCTTCTTTCTGTCAAATTAAAATCTGATCCTTCCTTGCCTGCATAAACACCTTAACACATAAATCTGCTTTTAATTCATTCACATAGAATTTCTCTGTTCTGTTTAACCCCAATGGTTTTAATTACAATTCTGCTCTAATACCAAATGATGGCAGGGTTACCCCCGCTTATCCCCACAATATGCATTAAAATGAATAAGCACATCTGTCCCAGGTATTTAACTCTCAAAGGATTTAGATCTTCAACCACAAATGGTTAAGGCCCCTTATCAGTTCCTTTATATCGAAACTCAATCACCCCTCCGACTCCGATATGCGACTATCAGAATCGTTAATATATGTTTTAGCCTTAAAAAGGATCAACAACACATCTATCTTAAATACATGTAATTACGTTGAAATCCCGCTCCGAACACATATAACGAACTTCAAATTCTATGCACCCGCATTCATAACTATCGGTGGGTCCGCTCCTCCATATTAACTCTTTCGGCCGCTCCGATCGCCCCGACCTCCGATTGCGATTTTGCGATCAAATCGCAACCATCGATTTGGTTCGTGATCCGACAGTTGTGATTAACTCGTGCGATCGCATTTCGCTAAACCTCAAGGCCAGACTCCTTCCACTTCCATACGCCGATCCGTATCCTTACAGACCTGATATGGATATAGGCTACTCTTTATAGTATTTCAAGTCCGGATTTAAAATCCGACTATGTTTTGCGCTCATTTTTTAATGTAAACTGGGTTTTACACGTGCAGGACTTATGCTTTGTAAATAACTCCACCGATACGATATTTCGCTTTCCTATTCAGCGACATCATCTGGACCATTGATCCATGTGATCAAACGGGTCCTATACACTGACTCTTTACTCCTTCGCTCCTCCTTTTTACTTAGTTTTTATGCTAAGTCTTTAGTTCTTCTGTGGTTTTGCTCTTCTTCAAAGGTTTCAGCCTTTCTACTGTTTTACTGCGCGATTCCTCCTGAGCTTGGCTTTAATACCTCTAATGCATTCAACTACCCATTATGGTCCTCCGAATCACTCTTCTCTTGCGTAGTTCTTTAGAACTCCGCCTTCTGCTTCTGCTACTCAGCTACCTTTGAGCTTTACTCTTCTGCAAAATCTCACTTCGTTATTTCACCCCAGAGCTTCCCTCTATTTCCTCAATTGGATTCAAAGACCCATAATGATTTCTCTTAATCATTCTCTCCTCTGCGTCCTTCAGAATTCTGCCTGCAACCCTGTTACAGAGCCTATGAATTCATAAGTAATTCATTCATGAAATACTCTTTCACGCATTGACACAGTTAAGAATAAACATCTATATATATAAATATAAACAGTCAATTACATATCCGAGACTTTGTGTCGCACACGTGCCTTTTCTTCAATATCGTGGCCTCCTCCTTATGCTCTGCCTGTAGGCTTACATTTATGCCAGAAAGTATTGTTGAACTGATCCTAGTTTGAGTCCTAGATCTACTAAACTGACTCCTAAATCCTCTGTCCTCTACGTCCACTTCTAATCTCCATTTAATTCCTAAGAGCTCTCCTTAGTTCCTTGAATCATGGAACTGCTTAAAGAGTCCTAATTGACTTTAGACTCTTTTGTCATTATTACCCACTTATGTTCTCATTTATTTGAAAGAATTTACAACTTCCTCTCATTATCTAATTAATTCCTATTCTATGCTCAAAAGCCTAATATTACATTAATTTATCACTTAGGAATCCAATTTCCTAAAATACATGACCCTCTATGTCTACTTAATTATAATGATTTTCTCTTGGGTGAATGCTCCTGCATCACTTTACCAGCTGATGTGACCCACCCTTCGTTGTTCGACTATGTCCTCGGCTATTTGTGGCCCCTCCTCATCACATTAGGCTTCCCCAATGTTTCAACCCCACCTTACAATGCCTCTCCACATTGTGGTCCCCCCTCCTCCTGTCTCATGCATTAACACCCTCCTCCACCCTGTATTAACTACAGGCGTTTAGGTTCAAACTCCTTTCAAAACTACTCCCTTTGTTGCATTTCGTGCCCCTTACTCTAGAACTGATCCACCAGCCTGCAACTAGAGTTTAGCGCCATGGTTTCTACGAAGAGTGCCACAATTTCTACCCCTACCTACGATTACAGTTGAATACGAAGAGCATTCACATTCATGTTTAAAAATATGGAGAAGGTACATGTTTTGTTGCATTCACATTCATGATTAATGGCATAATGTTTCACTTTCTATTGCCACTGAATGTAGTTACATATTAATGCATTTATATTCCAATATTTATCTAGATTGTTATTTATGTAATGCAGACATTCCTATCACAAATTTTGCGCAGTTACTAAACCCATGCATCGAAGTACATATTGATAATGTCGTGCCCTTTATCGTTCTGTTTGGCAGAATATTTTTCAATCATTCAAGCTGTTAAACATTTCACCTATAAGGAGATGAAACTAGTAACAAGATATTTTCATCCAGACAACAAGATTGGGGCAGGGGGATTTGGCTCTGTGTACAAGGTATATTTAAACACATAAGTCTATTTGGGAAGATGTATAGTTTTGAGAGTGTATGACCTAATGATTTTGAAATGGCTCTTTGCATTATGATTGGTGAAAGAAATATCATAAGATATATTATAATTATTTTAAACTCTCGGAATATATCAACTCTACACTTGCTATTAATAAGATTGTTATTTTGAGTGACACATAAAACATGTTGAGAATAGCATAATCATGCAATGATGCTATTTTAATTGCATTGCGGGCATACTTTGTAAAATCTGATGGTCGCTAGTTTCATCTACATTGCACCTATATACCTGCAATCTTTCATCATTGATTTCAAGCTATCAAAAGCAAGTTTGAGGTCTGAAAAAGAGTGCAAATTTGAACTATTTGGTGAATTAACCAATAACTGACTAATTTTGGAGTTTTTTTGTTGTAGGAAATTTCATGTTTGGGACTCACTTGGCAGATTCCACATAGAAGAATTTTATTATTGTAGATATTGGCATAATGTGAACCTTGGTTTATGGAAATGGGAATCAAGTAATGTGGCAACAAGTTCTATTCAAAACTAGGTGCTAGAAATAGAAGAGAAACATCATATAACAACATACTAAATGGATGTTTAGTTTTGTTTATAAAGAAATTACCATACTATGTGGCATTGTCTTGATGAAAAAATACTATAGAAGGAGGCATGGGTTATAAGAGGCACTTATGAAGGAGTTTTCATGTACTAATCGAGGACCTACTTTCTTTCGTATATATAGGAAAGTTGCAGCATTGAGAAAATATCTAAGGTAACCTTTAGAAGGGTGCACATGCTTAATTTATCCTAGGAGAAATTTATCTCTTGGGGGAATGAAGTTGCATGCTTTGAGAAAAACCTTGGATTTCTATTTTGGGCAGTAGCTTATACATTGACAGTTGGAGACTAATGTGCTTTACTTATGAAGTTTCATAATTTGAGACCATCAACGTGTTATTAATGATGAAGTTCTTTACTTGAAGAAAACATTCATCTCTTGGGGGAATGAAGTTGCATGCTTTGAGAAGACTCTTATATTTCTAATTTGGGAAACACCTTATCTATTGACAGTTGGAGACTAAAAGGAGGGCTAAAAAATGTCAGCATGAAGACGAAAAAATGAAATAAGTTGAGAGCAAGGGCCATGGAAAATCGAGCCAAAGAACAGAGTATTCGAGAGGGCCATGAACTAGACCCACAAATAAATTGAGGTCAAAGATTGAAACTAGATTGAATCCTAGATTAAAGGAACCAATTGTTATTCATGATAAGGAGGGACTTGCTACAGCCGAAGAGAAAAAACTTGAAACCCTAGCAACTGTTAGAACCCCGCAAAAGTAGAGTAGAAGGATTACCATATTAATGGCAAGGCGTTTTGTATTGTGAAAATTTAGAGATATTATGCCATAAGCAGAAGTGTGAATATTACCAAAAATTCATGCATTATTGGTTTTTTGTCTGAGTTTCATGTATGTTTGTCACAAGAGGGATTGGATAGAATAGGAAGTGTTCATAAATTAAGTGCACCCACCTAATGATACATAGCTTATCACCACACAACTGTGTGCAACATGAAAGCATATTGTTTATGCTACAAAAGTTTCTCATAGAAGTAGGAATTCTCAAGTGCCAAAGTAATTGTGTGTATGATCACTTGAGGGAAGGAAGTGACATTGAAAGCCTCAATATTGAGTGAACACCTAGAAAATAAGTAATCTAATTACTGGATGAGTGTAGCTCAAGATAGCAATTTCCATTAACGCTTAATTTGATCCAAGATTAAGAAGCACTGTGTCCATTTGAATTCCTACCTTTCTCGGGGAAGTGATTTAAAATAAATTTATTTGGCTATAGGTGTGTCTCTATAGTAACCAATGCCACTTCAATTCATAAACATGTACTTAATGCTCTTCTCTAAAAGAGATATTAGATATGCAAAGAATTCCACATTGATTACTTGTCATGGTAATGCTTCTAGGTAACCATGTCTTGATGTCTTTTGAAGTCTAATGTTTCAAGTGAGTTGCATCACCCCTCACCAACACTAAGAGAAAAATGAGAGATATGAAGGACTTATATAGATATATTAATCAACTTAGATTAAAGGGCTAATAAATATTGATCATTTAGAGTATCTACAGGAAAAGGAAATGAGAATAAATGAGTTAGAAAAAGGAAAAGGACATGCCAATAAAAGAGAGACAAGGGAGGGAAAGGGATGAAAATCAATGTTGTAACTTCAAAATGGAGCTGATGGAAAGCAAATATATGATGTGATAGTTACCCATGACATAGATTCTCCATCCATAAGATAAAATTCAAGGAATTAGTGAATCTAATGATGAAGTTATGTATGAGCTATAATAATCAAAATATGGTGTAGCCATATTCAAAGGTGAAAACAATTCATAGTTCCTCACTTGAGTTTTATATGAAGTAAAAAAAGTTGTAAAGAAAAAATTGGGGAATAAAGGAAATCTCTAATGCCTTAGGGAGGAGAAATTGATAATAATAAAAAAGGGAAAAGATTGTGTTGTCTCTTATATTCCCATTTTCATGCAAACTGTAAAAGCATTAGAATGATACAACAACCGAAAAGAAATTACACACTCATATGAAATAAGTACAATATTCACAAACATGTTACATGAATTCTAAATATTAAGTCTAAACATGATTTGACCCATTCATATTCACAACCTTTGTCAAGCATTTTAGTGACTTCAATAACTTCCCCTAAACCAATTTTGCTCTGATGTGGAGTATATGTCTTTAGTTTGTATGTCAAAAATTATTTCTAGCCAACATGGATATTTAGCCAATACTCATTTGATATAAATTGCATCTAAGGGCCATCCAACAATATGAGAAGTTCCACTTAAAAACAATAAGGAGAGAGAGAAGGAATCAATATATCTTCCTACCTTAAATTTACTACAAACCATTTTATTCTTAGACTACTATACATATATTTAATAGAACGTCTACATAATATTGAGAGATTGTGTATTATAAATTCACAATTCATCCACATTTGCATGGAGATAACATGAGGTACCCGATCCCCCCAAGGACAAGGGAATGTTAAATAGATATGAAAACTACCCTTTTCCATCATGATAGAATAACAAGCATGTCTCTCTTAAATAATCCAATGAAGGAAATTCATTGTGTACCATTCATGTTTCCCAATAAACAAATATATGGTGAAAAATGTTTTTGACTTAAACTAGATGACACATGTTCTCCAATAGTAATAGTAAGAACAATAGATATTTGGGCAAATCTTTAGCCTAAATTTTTAGAAGAAAAAAGGTACGAGTCTGAATTTAAAATAAATATATATGAATGAATAAGATTTATGGATATGAAATACACAACAATATCCTTCCAATTACTTGATTCTCGAAACATAAATATTCTTAATCTCATATCTTCTAAACAAAACTACAAATATTATATAAATGATATTGCTACAAATGCAATGCATGAAAATACTGTGAGCATATGGAAAAAGCATTAGGGAATTTTTCTCTATTTGTAAAACCCTTTCTCTATCCAATTATCAGTGTATTTAGTTATTACAGTTAGCATCGGTACAATCATGGTTTTTCCTCCAAGTTTGGCCCAAAAAATAAAATTACCTATGATAGTTCCCATGAACTTGATAAAAATAGGTAAAGTGATACCTATATGTTTTCTTCATCCAAAGAAAATACATGTATCACTTAGATGCTCTATTTTTTTGTTTTTTTTTGCTTTTGCTTTCTGCTTTGTTTCTCTCACACCCTAATTTGTCAAAAAAGACACTATCCATCTTGCCTTTGATTATATATGTTCATATGACATATGGCTGACATACATAATTCTATTAGACTCCATGCCCAATGGTATTTTTTCTCATACTCCAACCAAACCTAGCACTATTTTACAATTTGATGATTGGGCTTGTTAGACACAGTGGTTGTGGTGATGTTAGATTCTACAATTGTGTTTTTATTGTGGTGTGCAAGGATACTCAATATGATATGATATCTCACATACATCTTTGCACAACTAATTATAGGGATCTAGAGGAGTGACAATCAAGAATACCAACTATGCCCTGGTTATTGGTATATATGATGAACCAATGACTCTAGGCAATTGCAATATGGTTGTGGAGAGGTTTGGTGATTACCTTATTGATAAGGACTTCTAGCTATTCTTGAGTCAATAATTATTATATTGGACAATGGTGACACATTTATGTTATGATTGTATCCCTCGGTGGAATTAATTGATCATTTCCATAAATAAGTAATGGTGGAGTTTTTAGGGAATATAGTACAACCTATTTGGTGTGTAAATTGATTACTAAGTACATCATGTATGTTTGCTTGATTACACTTCTTCAAGGGATCTGATTCTCAAGACAAGGCTATATATATGCTAATGCCAGATTCCTCTATTTGTATTCCATTGTTTCGATAACGATTATTGATTAATGCCTTTCATCATATGAATAAAATATGACCATGATATCCTGTTTGTTCAATTTTCTAGGGAAAGATGCGATCAATTATTGGTAGAGTTTGAATTATGGTATTGCTTAATTTCCTCATCTGTTTTAAGAGCCACAGAGTGCCCTGTGTATAAACCCTTTAAATCCGTATGTCAAAATTTATCCCATCACTTGGATATGAATTTACAACTTACCCTTGCACTTATTTATGTGATCATTTATGTGTTTTACAATATTATTTGCTACAAATGGTGTAGAATGAGTCTATCCTTAATAAATTCTCTCGGTTGGGAAGATATCTTCTTGTTACTGAAATATTAGTTTGTTACAGTTTGTTAGTGAATAAGGACTATGAGTTTAGATGTTACAGAAAATATGTAATTCATAGCCTGATATAGTATGTAAATGTTGTTAGTATCATAAAACAATTAATCACTAGTATCATGTTTTTGTTTTTTTGTTTTTTTTGTTTTTTTTTTTTTTGTTTTGTTTTTTTGTTTTTTTTTGTTTTTTGTTTTTTTTTTTTTTTTTTTTTTTGTTTTTGTTTTTGTTTTTGTTTTTTTTTTTTTAACGTTATAGTTAGTTGTGCTCCCTTAAAGGGATCAAGAAACAAGGAGTAGATCATCTATAAGGCATTTGCTACCAGATCCCTCTTCCATTGTGTTCAAATTGCACTTAAATAATCTTTAAAATGAGTTATGGATAAAGGATGTTTGATATTATCATTATTATGATGAAACAATCTAATGTGATGACTCTGTTACGAGGAGTGGTAAGAGCTACGATGTAAATTAAACTTGGAATAACTGTGATTAACTCCCACTATAACTTCCTTTAACACTTAGTTAGCTAATACTAGTGTATGAGAGAATTTGTTAAGAATACCTCAGCTTAGTTCGTGAAATGGCGATGAAAGGGCACTAACAACTCCTAGAGTGCTCCACGAGGATAGGTCAGAAGGGAGAAGGGTCGGGGCAACTATGGTGTTGTTAAGGGGAAATATTGAGAATAACATGCATCCATTTTGCATATGCATTTATTAGAGTTAATGCAAGGTTGGTCAATGGATGGTGGCAAAGGGTGTCATAGGAATTAATGCAAGGGAGCTGATGGAACTAGAGAATGAGGGGCCACAACGTGGAGGGGCATTGGAGGGTGGGGACACAAACGACTGGGGATGGAGTTGAACATCGAAGACATAGTAAAACTCTGAAAGGTGGGTCACATCACTCCATTTCTTCGCAGCTATAGACTACTCTATAAAGATATAATGTTAAACCATGACAAGCATGTGAAAGCTCTTATACATTGTATAAGAATGTGGAAATAAAGTAAAAATAATTATGTCACAAAATGCATCGGTACTATCCCATATTTTATCGGCTACTACTTTAAGAATGTGGAAATAAAGTAAAAATAATTATGTTGCAGAACCATTGGTACTTCTAAGTGCCCCACATTTTGTGGGCTTCTACTTTTATCGACATAGTAGCTCATCTCGTTCATTGGATATGCGAGTACCTGTCTATATTGTGTTGTTGTGCACATATGAAAGGCAAAGGTTCAACAACCCAGGGCCTACCAGGCGTCCATATTCTCATTTACTTGAGATCGATGGTGTTGAGTTGTATATCATATTCACTTCAAGTTCACCCCACACACAAATGTCGTTGTCTTTTTCATGCTGCAGAACCCGCGCTTTGACTCTCAGCGAGAGCGCCCGCTTTATTATATTCGCCTGTGGGATTATGGATCCCTCAATTGCTTAATGTCTTAAATTTCTCTACACACCATCATCATTTCATTTTTCATTGCAATTATTTACAATCTTTTTTTTCTCTTCTAATATTCCTAGCGATTTCTCTCCGTCGCGAGCTGCTTATGTAGCATCGAACATCCTTCCCAATCATCTCCATTTCTATTTTTGCAATTGGAAATGACTGCATCCTCTTCTGTTGCTGCTACATCCAACTATGATGTGTTTATAAGTCATTGTGGTGTGGATGTGAAGAAAATATTTTCTATCCATCTCTATAGGCACTTTGTTCTGTTTGGATTGAAAGTCTTTCTAGATCAACCTGAATTACAATGAGTAGACTATCTCCCTCCTCATATTGAATATGTTATTCAATCAACCTCTGTGCATGTGGCCATTTTCTCTATCGGATATGTTGACTCATAGTGGTGCTTAAAAAAACTCCTCTCGATGTTGAGTCTGTTGGACTCAAAAGCATCCATTATTCTAGTGTTCTACTATGTGAAGCAATTAGTTGACTTAGTTAACTGAGTACACTGTAAAATATTGTCCGTTGATAGACAAGTGCCATTTATAAAGGTAGGCAACATACTTCCGCGACTAAAATTTTTACATGTTTCTGGAACATGAATATCAAAGATATCATTTTCTGAAGGTGTTAACGTCAACCTTCGACATATTACCATCAATGGTTGTAATAATGTGGTGGAGGTTGGAACATTGCCACATACACTCATAAATTCAAGCTTCAACGGTTGTGATAATTTGGAAAATTAAGTAAGGTTTATAGCCTTACAATATATCAAACGGTGGACATTGTCGGTTGCACAGAGTTGGAGGAGTTGCCAAGTATTGAAACATTGGTATCTATGGGAAAACTTGATGCATGTAGATGTCTCAATTTGAAGAACATACGGGGATTGAGGCGCTTGACAAAGTTCTGACAACTACTGGTTAGAGGGTGTTTTGAGTTAGACAAGATGGAAGGCATTCACCATTATGTGTCGTTGTGGAAGCTTGATGTCGAAGAATATCCCAACCAAACTACAGTGGAGTGAGGGAGTAGTGGAGTTGTTGCGCCAAAGAAATGGGTTCTTCTTACTATGAGTGAAGAGATTATTTAGTAGAGTGATATCTCTGAAATTGGGTTTATCCCTTATTTGATTTTTGTTATTTGGTAGTTAATTTTCCTTTACTGTAATTTCTTAGATTGACATGTATCTCTGTAGTCTATTTTTCTTCCTATTAAGCCAAGCAGTAACTCCTCAACCAAAATTGATTCGTGTTTATTCCTTCAAGTAGGTCTTCAGTATATACATGAGGGAGAGACTGTTCACTTCATCTCCCGATGACTGTTCATATTACTTATTTATCTATTTACATTATATTCACCCAATCATGAGGATTAAGTGTCAACATTCCCCCCCTTAATTTGAAGGGATGTTGGTGAGTCCAAGCATCATTCTGTATCGTTCAAGCTTTTCTCTTCCAAGCACTTTGGTGAAGATGCCTGCAATTTGCTCATTTGTGGAACAATGACAGAGATGGATTGTTTTGGCCTCAACATGATGTAGAATCAGATGATATTTAGTAATGATGTGCTTCGTTCAATCATGGAACTTTGGGTTCTTGGCCAACTTTATTGCAGAGGTATTGTCAATCATGAGCGGAGTTGATTGTACTTGTTTTACCTGCAAATCTTCAAGAATTTTCCTGAGCCACACAATTTCTTTTGTTGCTTTAGGTGCTACCACATATCCTGCTTCTGTTGTGGAATTTGCTGGAACTGATTGCTTGCGTGATCTCCAGGAGACAGCTCCGGATCCAAGACTCATAGCATATCCTGAAGTAGATACCCCAGTTTCTTTGTCTCCATTGAAGTCTGAATCAGAGTATCCAATCAAGTTGAAGTCGTCCACCTGTGTATACTTGATTCCAAAGTCTTGAGTTCCCTT
>APFE030901260.1:4377-17785 GCA_000404065.3 Pinus taeda | reverse complement strand
TTTCAGCAAACTTTTTCACAAGAGAGTCAAAGGTGATATCTTTGAGATGTCCATTTGCTTGCAATGACTCAAGATAACTGGAGTAAGTAGGATAAAGTGCCTTGAGAAAAGCAATAAGAGGAATATCCAATTCAAGCTTAGTGGATTTGATATCATGCATTATAGACTTTACTTCAGATGCAAGAGCAAGAGGATCATTATTTTGCAGTTCAAGAGTGAAGAGTTTAATCATGAATTGAACAACTTCAAGTGCAGAATGTGAGTCATAGAGTTCTTTAAGCTTTTGTAAGGCTTCAAAGGCAGTTGAAAATGACAAAATATGGTGACTCACCTCTTCATTTATAGATGTTGTGATTAATGCATAAGCTTTGTTGTTCTTGTTTTCCCAAATGACGAGCTCTTTGTCTGAGGTAGGTTGTTCTAGTTCATTGTCTCCGTTTCTGACACATACTCCTTTCCACAACTCATTGAAAATGAGGGTGTGTTTTATCATTCAGGGCCATTCAGGATAGTTCTCCTTGCCGGTGAGAACTATTCCCACCATGGATATGATTGAATGCATTCTGTAAAATTTACTTCTGCTGATAGAAAAATACTTCTACCAATATACAGTAAAATTCTACTTCTGGTGGTAAATTTTTTTATTTTTTTTTCAAAAGCTAAAAATGTAGTAATATTTAGTCCAAGGACAAGACAATGGTAGACCACATTCAACAAGTTTTGTCACACTAACTGTTGAAACATTTGGAATTATCAAACCTCACAATTATTCATAACTTTATGTTGGAGACCGCAATTTCACTCTGTGATATCTTTGACAATCCGAGCAGAATCAATCGTTTTCCGATGGAATACTTGCTCCCTCAGTGACTTGGAGATGGGAACCCGCATGGGTTCCTTGCTGCATTACAATCTCAACTCTGCCAATTCTTTTATTGGAAACTCTATACACGACCTCAACACTGTTGACGACACCTCCACTCCTCAAATTGACTGAATTAGTGACATTGAGAGGGATGTTGTTACTGATGACAGCTTAGACAAAAGCAATGATTCTAGTTCTGTTGGTTTTGTGCACCAATCCTATGGAAGTTCTTTGCATCTAGGCATAGGAGAGCAGATAGGCATGATGCTTTGGGGATATGGAGGGCAACAATGCGTAGGAGAGCAGGGATATGGGAAACAGTGCATAGGGAGTGAGTAGCGTATGGAATGTACTGAAAACAAGATGCAAAGGAACGCTGCTACCAGGTGAAGCTAGTCATTTAGGCAATGTTCAAGAATATGGCCACAAACAATGGCATTTTATTTTCAAACTTCAGAATATCTTCATGTACCGCGAATCTTGGTAGACTTGGTTCAAATAGCTGACAATTGCACTGAACAGAAGCACAACATAATCATAAATAATTTATTAGCATAAATCCAACTTCACTATCTCATAACTAAATGAATATATCTCGTCAACGTTCGGGCCAACGTTTAGGCAACGTTCAGGGCCAGCGTTTAGGCAGCGTTCAGAAATAAAAACGCATATGACAGTCTATGGAAGGTGGGTTCAGGCCTCAGGAGTAGGGAAGAGGTGTCAGTTCTGCAAAATAGACAGAACATAGGCAGGAGGGAGTTACAAGGGAAGATTGGAATGCCAAAAATGGAGTTGGCTCTGATACCATGTCAGGCGAGGCAGTAACTCCTCAACCAAAATTGATTTGTGTTTATTCTTTCAGGTAGGTCTTCATTATATACATGAGGGAGAGACTGTTCACTTCATCTTCCTATCACTGTTCATATTACTTATTTATCTATTTACATTATATTCACCCAATCATGAGGATTAGGTGTCAACACTTCCTTTATTGGAGTCTTATATTTCTTTCTCAACTCCTATTTAATTTCATTCTATTAATTGGTTAGAGGCTTAATCACTCATTTCTCATTTTTTTCATTGTATTGTAGTCTATCTTTCTTCCTCAACTCCTCTTTAATTTCATTCTATTAAAGGGTCAGATGATCTCATCTTATAATAAGTATTTAGAAAAGGAAGATCATACAAATACTTAATGATCCATAGATTCTCAAAGATTCTTATATATTAATATGAAGTAAAAAGCCTATTTAACTGAGCAAGATTTTCTAGTGAAACCCCATAATCCAAAGATATTAATAAAATCACTAATTATTGAAATAAAATGATTTCAGTGACAAGAATATATATGAAGTATGGAGGGGTTTTCGCAATGTATTACATTGTGGGGAAAACTCCACAGCTAGAAGCGATTTAAGATGAGTATTCCCCCGGGAAGACCTGTTTAGCAGGTGCAAGCCCCAAAAGTGGTTAGCCGGTGCAAGTCCCAAAACTGATGATAGACGCTATCTGATTCATTTCACTAGCTATATAATTCATTTCACTAATTTCAATCTCACTTCATTTTGTTATTATCTTAAATAATTTATTAATACTTAAATTTATAAATTATTAATATTAATTAAATTTTATTTAAATATATGTATATTCATATTAGATTTTTTTATATTCCTATATATTTCAGAGTGCCAATAATTTCTCATTGTAGCTTCACTGTTTTTCTACTTCATATATGCACAAGAATATGGCTCATTGACTCTCTGTATGATTTGCCTTTTTATAATTATCAGTTATAAAATGAAATTGGACGCTTAAGCGATTAGTAAGAAAAAATTAAATAGGAGTTGAGGAAGAAAAATTACAGTAAACGAAATACTATTGGATATGGGTGTATTTCTGTCCAATGAATTCGAAAAATAAACTTAAAAATACACATTTATGAGAAATTATGGTAAACGAAACATAGACTTCCTTTTTATCTGTAGGTTAATGTAACTGTTTTAATTTGTATTTTGCTAAGTTTCCTGCCCGATAATCAATAGCTAAATCTAGGGCAAAGAGCTGGCATGCAGCCCTGAATCAAATGTTCATTTAGCTAGAGCAAAGGCTAGGGCAAAGGTACCTAGAATAGTAGTAGACCCAGCGGTTGATGCTGTTTACTCAGTCACATATATAGACAAAGATTTATAGGTGAACTGTTCTTTAGAGGTGGGAAAAGTTGAAAATAATTAAATATTATTTTGTATTAATGGAGAAATGGTTACATAGTTGTAACGTATCTCCTTAGTTTAGGATTTGTTCCTAGAATTCAGGAGTGTGGTTGCAACTTCCTGATTTCTGGAGTTTACTTAAATGATGTAATCCTTCATTGATGGTAATAGAGTGTACGAGAGTGATCTCTCTGTTTTGTGAGTGTAGTCTCCAGGTGCAGGCCACACCTGTGAGCTACATCTCCTTCTTTTCAATTCTGTTTATATTTATCTTGGTATCAGAGCTCAGAGTAGGGACAGCCTCATTTTTTTTAGGATGCATCATTGATTAGATAACTGTAGTGGCAGTGGAGTATCAGGTGGATTGCAGTAACACCTGAAGACGGATCTCAGATGATTGATCACCTTTGAGTGCAAGAAAGGGTTGGCTCGGACGTGTTGCGCGCCTCTGAGTGCGGAAGCGGATTGGCGCGAGTTTTTAGGGAACAGACGCATCCATTGGCACGGGTTTGAGGCTGATAAGCACGCCAGCGAAAAAGTAACTGAATTGGTGCGGATCCGTAGCAGTTAATCGCGCCAATTTCGGTGCACTTCATCGATCCAATTTCGGCGCACTTCATCGATTTCGCTTTTCTGCTTTTGGCGCGGATCCATAGCTGTTGAAGAGCACCAAGGAGCCAACCTCTTTCTCTTTGAAAATCTGCAATTTTTCTTTGCAGATCGGAGTTGCCCGGTGGTGGCACTTTGAATTTGCGGATCTGTTCGGTGGAAGCAGATCGGAGTAGCCCAGTGGTGGCGTGCTGAAGTTCCTGATCTACTCGGTGGCAACAGATCGGACTTGCCCGGTGGTGGCACAGTGAAGTTCTAGATCTGTTCGGTGGCAGCAGATCAGACTTTCCCGGTGGAGGCGTATTGCCCGGTGGTATCGCAGTGAAGTTCCAGACCTGTTCGGTGGCAGCAGATCGGACTTGCCCGGTGGAGGCATATTGCTCGGTGGTGGCGCAGTCAAGTTTCGGATCTGTTTGGTGGCAGCAGATCAAACTTGCCCAGTGGTGGCACATTGAAGGTACAAGTTTTTTTTTCAAAGCTTTAGATCTGGTATAAGTCAATATGAATAACAGTTTAGAATCATATCTCCATGAGTCTGGCAAACTCGATGGATCAAATTTCAATCACTGGAAATTCAAGATACAGACTTTGCTTGAAAGTGCAAATGCGTGGGCGATCGTCACAAGAAATGAGCCGAGAGCAGGAACAACGACACAAGAACAAGATTGGGATAAAAGGGAGACGAAAGCAAAAGTCATATTGAAAATGTCTGTCAAGGACAGTGTTATCCCTCATATTAGAGACTGTAAATCGGCCACAGACATTTGGACGACAATCAAAAACCTGTATGAGACGTAGAATACAAATTGTGTCTTGTCACTTAAAGGCAAGCTGTTTGCATTGAAGATGGAGGAGAATGAGTTCGTTGCTAGATTCATTGCCAGAGTCAGGGATCTGAGTGACAGATTGGGGGCAATCGGAGAGAAATTTTCCGATTCAGATCTAGTCACGCTTACATTGAACAGAATGATTGATGAATACCAGACGTTCATCACAGGGCTGTCAGCAAGGGAGAAAGTCCTTTCATTTGAAGAGCTGATTGCGATCCTGCTACAGGAAGAAGAGCGGCGACAAAATTTAAAAACTCAGAGCAATGACCTTGCTCTGATGGCAAAAAGGAGGCAGTACAGAGGGAAGCAGCACCAGCACCAGCAACCACAGTAGCAACAGAAAGGAGCCAATACATTTCAGAGGAGACCGTTTAAAGGTATGCCTGCTAATGATTTTCCCATCAAGAAATGTTTTTACTGTGGAAAACCTGGTCATCATATTAGAGAATGCTATAAGAGGCAAGCAGATGAAGGAAGAAACAAGCAGAGGAAAGAAGGGGTATTTTGTTGGGGAAGAAGAGGACCACAGCCACGAACTTCGACTATTTATAGTCGACTGTGCTCTTTCAGCTTCAAAGGAAGATGAGGATGACATATGGTATGTCGACTCAGGCACATCCTCACATATGACTGGTAAGAGGATTGGTTTGAATTTCTTGAAGA
The DNA here is from genome assembly GCA_000404065.3 of Pinus taeda. NCBI lineage: Eukaryota > Viridiplantae > Streptophyta > Pinopsida > Pinales > Pinaceae > Pinus > Pinus taeda. Next base: position 12,608 of record APFE030901260.1, on the reverse strand, counting down.
AACCTCATGTGGGTCGAAAATTTATTTAGGAGATGATAGTGGATATGAGATCAAAGGACATGGTGATATTCCTGTAAAGTTACCTAATGGTAACATTAGACATCTTAAAAATGTATTAAATGTTCCAGGAATTAAGAAAAATTTGGTCTCTGTCTCAATGATTACTGACCAGGATATGCAAGTTCAATTCTTTAAGAATAACTGTGTCATTAAGGATAGCCAGATGGAAACAATTGCAAAAGGAGTGTGCGCGGGGAGCCTATACAGATTAGATGCAAAGAGTATGACACAACAAGCAATGGTGGCAGCCGGATCAACATTCGAAGATCTATGGCATCAAAGATTCGACCATCTTAATCTGCAAGACCTCATCTTACTTCAGAGAAAAGGTATGGTTGACGGACTACCTGTTTTTCATAATGTTAAGCTGGATTGTGATGGATGTGCATTAGGGAAAATGCATATAGAAGAGTTCCCTTTGCATGTTAATAGAAAGGAAAGGGATATTCTAGAATTGGTGCATACAGATATTTGTGGACCTATGCAAACTAGGTCATTAGGAGGAGCATATTACTTTCTCTTGTTTACAGATGATTGCACTAGATATTCATGGATATAATTTCTGAGTAAAAAGAGTCAAGCCTTTCAGTATTTTATAGAGTTTAAATCTATGGTAGAGAACCAGACAGGAAAAAGGATAAAGATTCTCCGCTCAGATCAAGAGGGAGAATACAGGTTGGGAGAGTTCATGAATTTCTGCAAGCATCATGGGATTGTACAGTAGTTTACAGTGCCACACACTCCACAGCAGAATGGAGTGGCAGAACGGAAAAACAGAACTCTTGTGGAGTGCGCAAGGAGTATGCTACAAGGTAAGGGTCTATCAAATGGTCTTTGGGCAGAAGCTATTAACACTGCTGTATATTTGAAGAATAGGAGTCCTATTAGATGTCTAGGCTTCAAAACCCCTTTTGAAGCATTGTTTGGATTCAAACCAACAGTTAGTCATTTAAGAATATTTGGATCAAAAGCTTATGCTCATATACCCAAGGCAGATAGGAAAAAGTTAGACCCCAAAGCCCTGAAATGTATATTTGTTGGATATGGCGCTGAGTTTAAGGCATATAAGTTGTATAATCCTGTGACTCACAAAGTTTTTGCAAGCAGAGATGTCATATTTCATGAACAGGTTGAAGAAGGAAAGGAGGATTCTAACAGTGATTGCCACATTCCATTGCTTATAGAAGAAAACAGTGAGGAAGATGAAGAGCAAGAGCAGAAACAAGAAGAAGAAGTAACAGATAATGTAATCAATGATGATGCAAGCGCTGAAATAGACAGAGTTGAGGTAAGTCCCCTACCGAGGAGGTTAGGTAGGAAGACTCGATTACCTGCTAAATTGAGAGACTCTGCTTTAATGTCAAAAATTTTAAACATTGTAGAACCTGCTAATTACAAAGAAGCTAGTTAATTTAAGGAGTGGAGAACTGCAATGAATGAAGAAATGGAATCAATTCTTAGAAATGATACTTGGGATTTAGTTGAGCTGCCCAAGAATAAAACACCCATAGGATGTAAATGGTTGTTTAAACCAAAAATGAATGCAGATGGAAGTATAGAGAAATTAAAATCTAGGTTGGTTGCAAAATGATATTCACAGCAGGAAGGTATAGATTTCGATGATACTTTTCCACCTGTAGCAAAGTTAAATACAATCAGAATGCTTATTGCTTTAGCTACTAAATGTAATTGGGAATTACACTAGCTTGATGTTAAATCTGCATTTCTAAATGGTAATTTAAAAGAGGAAATCTACTTAGTACAGCCAGAAGGATTTATAAAGCAGGGGCAGGAACATCTTGTTTGCAGATTGAAAAAGGCTTTATATGGCTTAAAGCAAGCACCTAGGTCTTGGTACGAAAAGGTTGATTCTTTCTTTTTAGAGAATCGCTTTCATAGGAGCTTAAATGACCCAAATTTGTATACCAAGTATAATAATCAGAGGCAGATTATTTTGATTTCTTTGTATGTGGATGACATGATTATAACAGGAGATGCAGATGATTTAATCAGAGAAATCAAAAGGTTTATGGCACAAGTTTTTGAGATGAAGGACCTCGGAAGCCTTCATTACTGTCTGGGATTAAAAGTATGCAGAGATACTGGGCAAACTTTTCTTACCCAAGGGAAGTATGCTAGAAATTTGTTGGAAAAGTTTGGTATGGATCAGTGTAGATCAGCAGCGACACCTTTGCAGCAGAATCTGAAGTTGAGAAGTGACGATGGCACTAAAGAGGTTGATGCTACAATGTACCGACAGTTGGTTGGCAGCTTGATATATCTTACAACAACCATACCTGACTTAGCATACTCTGTTAGTGTGTTGAGCCAATTTATGTCAAAACCGCGTGAAAATCACTGGATAGCAGCAAAGAACGTGTTGAGGTATCTGTGTGGTACTGTTAATTATGGTATTTTATACACTGACGTATCTGATGTTACTCTAGCAAGTTTTTCAGACTCAGACTGGGCAGGTTACCTGGATGATCGAAAGTCCATCACAGGTTATGCATTCAACATAGGATCCGGGGTCATAGCATGGAGTAGTAAGAAGCAGACTATTGTAGCTTTGTCATCATGTGAAGCTGAGTATCAAGTATTGTGTGCAGCGACGTGTGAAGCAATCTAGTTGAGAAGGCTTCTCAAGGATGCAGGAAAAGAACAGAAGAATTCCACTTCCATCAAAAGCGACAACCAGAGTACCATTAAATTGGCACACAATCCAGTGTTCCATAAAAACACCAAACATATAGACACTCAGCTCCATTTTATTAAAGAGAAAGTACAGTCAAAAGAGATTATTGTTGAATATTGTAAAATTTGTGACAATGTGGCTGATATTTTTACAAAGCCTCTTGCATGAGTAAAGTTTGAATTGTTTAAAGGGATGTTAGGAGTCCAAGAGAACCCTTTCTCCATTAAGGGGGGGCGTTGAAAATAATTAAATATTATTTTGTATTAATGGAGAAATGGTTACATAGTTGTAACGTATCTCCTTAGTTTAGGATTTGTTCCTAGAATTTAGGAGTGTGGTTGCAACTTCCTGATTTTTGGAGTTGTACTTAAATGATGTAATCCTTCATTGATGGTAATAGAGTGTACGAGAGTGATCTCTCTGTTTTGTGAGTGTAGTCTCCAGGTGCAAGCCACACCTGTGAGCTACATCTCCTTCTTTTCAATTCTGTTTATATTTTATCTGGAAATTTGTTTTAATGGTTTGTATTTTTGAGAGTTTTGAAACTGTATGTGAACGTTATCTTTTTAGTGGAAGTTTAAATAGGAGCTTTGTAACTTCATGAGAATGTTATCTTTTTAGTGGGAGTTTCAATGGGAGTTTGGGAAAGTTTAGGGAGTTTTCAAGACTATTTTTTTTGGAGTTCTGGCTTTCCTTTGGGTTAGGGAATACAAAACCTGTAGAGAAATATGCTGAACTGCCCACAAAACATCAGCCAAAACATGAGCCTGTGTTGAAACCTTCGTGGGAAGAAAGACCACAGACATCTTTAACACTGATATCCTTAATTGAGAAACTGGAGCAATCCCTTGATGGGTTAAGGAAGCATGTGGCACCTTGACCTAAGAGCGATATGACGCTGACGAATATTTCTTTTGTTGAAGCCGATGAGTATTTCTTTTGTTGTTTATATATATCACAAAAGATTGTGTGTGCATATTGTATGTGGGAGTCAATGCTTAAACATTAAAGTTGTTTTTTATTGTAAGAATAATTAGATAAACATGTGAGAGAACTGATGATAATGAGTGTGTGCACATTGTATGTGGCAGTCAACACTTAAATATTAAAGTCATTTTTGCTAGTAAGAATAACTAGAGAAACATGTCAGAACTGATAATGATAATGAGTGTGTGCATATTGTCATAGAATTGATTTTAATATTTGAATATTTTGAATCAATATTAATTTTGATTATTATATAAATTATATAATCAATTTTATTTTAATTTTTTTATTATATAATATTACCAATCCCATTAATTTTGGGGAAACTTGTAACCCTTCCCCAAACAAGTACCCAATTTCCCAACATTCCCACATCCCAAAAACTCATACAACATAGTTATTTTGATATCTCTAAACATTTTAGATCCGTAATAGAGATGATATCATAAGCTATATTTCTGAGACATTTTGAATCTGTAATAAAGATAGTATCATAAACTATATTTCTGTATAATATGTTAATAAAAACAGAATCATAAGTATATAAATTTTCTCATAAACTTTATGAATAAAAACTTTTTTTTTTTTTTTTTTCATTTAAAAAAACCTAAACATAGAATCTACCAAATGTAGGTTATATTCCATGCTACTGTATACAAGTGTATCCAGGAAATTTGAAAATCAAAACTACATCACGAAATTTGGAAAATCAAAACTACATCAGCTACTCCAAGAGGTTGAATTAGCAAATGTTTTACAAATTTTGGCCCATCATCTCTGTGGAGTATTCTTATATAATCATCGCTATATATATGATGATGTTAGGGTTGATTTTGCTTTTAATATGAATACCAAACAACGAATAAATGTAATCGACTCAATCATATTGGCCAGAAAAATCATTACTAGCATTTTCTACTTGCACCCAGTATTCGCAGAAATGTCCAGCATTTGAAGTCTTTTAAGACTATAAATGTCCAGCATTTGGCAAAGTCCCAACCTCTTCCAAATAAATTATTAAAGCGAGTGATGGTAAGAGCTCGAAGGTTGAGGCAAACACCTTCACCAAATGATATCTCCGATATCCCTCTTTCAGAAAGCTAGAACCGTTTTAGCCGCGGAAGTATGGTTGCTCCTTTTATAAAGGGAAGTTCGTTTATCAACGGACAATCTTCTAAAGTCAACTCAACCAACTGAGTCAACCGTCCAAGCGATTGCGGCAGACATCTCAAGCTATGACATGCACAGAAATTCTGTCTTTAGTTACCGCACCTATTTTAATGGTCATTTTTGGCGATAAATTGGAAATAAGATTTTTATAGATACAAAAGAAATACAAAGATCAATTAGAATAGTGATATTTTTAATCTGTACATTTTATTAAAAAATATAAATGTTTTTTTTGTAAGTTGGGGAGTTACCATTTTCTATTATCAAAAAAGAAAGAACATTACAATCTTAAGATGATCTTAACTTGCCCGTAGGGAAACTAGGTTTATTGACCACCTATAGTTTTTTACTGTAGACCAAAAATAAAAGGTTTTTATCCTGTCTTTCCAAGCTTTGAAAACATTCATCTGGAAACTAGTTACATTAACAGCTATCTGCAAATAAGTCTTATCATACTTCCTATGCATATCTAAGGAAAAACTAAAAACTTTCATTTTCTATCTAGATCAAAAGAAACATGCCTATTTTCATTGAGTCCCGGCGTTCTCATGCTGCTCCTTTTCCTTCTTGACCACCAGGCCATTCGCCTCGAGCTGCTTCTGAAGGTCCTCCAGCCTTTTATCTTGCATGAGCAGGGTGACCAAGATGTTCCTCATCTCTTTCTTCAGGTTGGGGATGCCCTGTGACAGTTCAGCCATCTCTAAGGCTATCTGTTCCATGGCTTTGGCCATGAGTCTTTTCATGACCCAATAAAGGTGCAGGGATTGCTTATACAGGGTCATTCTGCCCCGTGTATGGCCTGGGTCCGACATAAGATCCATCCAATCTTCCATTTCTTCCTCTGACTGTGCTTGAATGGCTTCCTTCTCCCAGTGCTCTATTATTCTTCGAATTTTCGGGTTTGTTCTTTCATTATATGCCCTCTCTGCAGTTCTAACTCTTGTTTCTATGGTTCTCCTCCCCTATCCTCCTTCTACGCCCGCGCTTGTCTCCCCGTCTTCTGCTTTTCCTTCCCGGCAGCGTCTGCCCCTCCTGCTTCTCCCTTTTGCGATTCCCCGCTTTCTTTGCCTTCCTCGTCCACAGCGGCCTTGCCCGCGTCCCCGCCTGCCTTTCCTGAACTCAGCACCCAAATCTTGTTCATCCTCGGCTTCCTTCCGGCCTCTTTTCATATTTTTGTTTCCGGTGCCCTGCCTATTTTGGCCGCGTTCATCAAATCCTGCCGCTGCCACTCCCGCTTCCTCTTCCTAGGCTTCACTGTCATCCTCGGACACTTCATATACCGGAATGTAGAACTGTTCAGGTTCCGCTTCCATTTTCCCCTTGCCCTTTACGTCCAGGCTTGCTCGGCTCTGGTCCCCATCACCGACATTGCTTCGCATCCATCTCCCCGCCACTCTGCTTCCCTCCGTGGCCATTCTCTTCCTGTTCTTTGTCCCCGAATTGTGCTACCCTGCTCCTTCTGTCCTGCTTTCCAAGCTGGCCATTCTCCTGTCTGTAACTTGGCGCTGCTCCCCTCTCTCGTCGATTTCCCTGGATGCACTATCCTTCGACCCTCTTCGCCACCCTATCTTCCTTATACCTCCCTTCTTGATGGCCTTAGGCTCCACCTCCCTGTCCGTTCTGTTGTCCCCTGTCCTCTCACAATCAATTCCCTGGCCTTTGTCTGACATTTTGACAGCGCCACCGTCATTCTCCGTCCCCCTGCTGTCCTTTCGCTCCTGTTCATGATCCGTCCCACCTCTTCTACCACCTGTTACCATCATGCGTCGGAACCTGGGGGCGCTGTCCGTCCTTACACCCCTCCGTGTTTTCATAACTCCACCTGCCAATCTCCTCAACCCGTTCGGGTAAAAAAATATAAATGTTACGAGACTAAACTATTCCAAATTTGAAAATTCTTCTTCTAAATATAACGGCCTACAAATGTACCTCACTCTTAAAAAACAAAAATTCAAAAAAGAAAATACAAACTCCAAAAACGTTAAACAAATCCATAAAAAAAAAAAAAATACAAAAGAAAAAACACCAAAAGATAATAAACGCCAGAAACATTAAACAAATCCATCATCAAATTTCCACTTGCACAGCAAAATAAATTTAGAATTCCAGAACTTTCCACTTGCACGACGACAGAGTATGGACTGGCACTCGCACAATATGCAAAGCACGAGATGCTCTACCGCGTCGGTAAAAGCAGAAGCCGACAAAATATGGTGGCACTCGACAGCACTGATGGAATGTGTGTTTCAACGCGTTTTTACTGCCATGAAAACGACTTTGTCGGTAGGTGAAGTGAATTTGGTATACTAATGGACATCGGACATCGGAAATATATAACAATTATTAAGTATTATTATTATTATAAAATTCCAGAACTGTCGAACTACCTTTGCCTTTCGTATGTGCACGACGACAGAATATGGGCTGCTACTCGCACAACATGCAAAGCACGAGATGCTCTACCGCGTCGATAAAAACAGAAACCGACAAAATGTGGTGGCACTCGTCAGCACTGAAAACGATTTTGTCGGTAGGTCAGGTAGGTGAAGTGCATTTGGTATACTAATGGACATTACACATTGTAAATATATAACAATTATTAAGCATTATGTGGTAAGGGTTATATAATAGTTGGTATTTAGGGTATGCAAGACGACAGAATATAAAATTCCAATTTAAAATTCCAGAACTGTTGAACTACCTTGGCCTTTCGTGTATGCAAGACCACAGAATATGGAGTGGTACAAATCCATAAAAACAAAATTCAAAAAAATACAAAGACCAAAAACATTAAACAAATCCATAAAAAAGATACAAAAGAAAAAAAACCAAAAGATAATAAACGCCAGAAACATGAAACAAATCCATCATCACATGTCCACTTGCCCAGCAAATAAATTTAGAATTCCAGAACTTTCCACTTGCACAGCAAAATAAATTTAAAATTCCAGAACTGTTCACTTGCCCAGCAAATAAATTTAGAATTCCAGAACTTTCCACTTGCACAGCAAAATAAATTTAAAATTCCAGAACTGTTCAGCTGGAACTACCTTTGCCTTTCGTATGTGCAAGACGACAGAATATGGACTGCTACTCGTACGATATGCAAAGCACGAGATGCTATACCGCGTCAGTAAAAGCAGAAGCCGACAAAATGTGGTGGTACTCGACAGCACTGATGGAATGTGTGTTTCAACGCGTTTTTACTGCCATGAAAACGATTTTGTCGGTGGGTGAAGTGCATTTGGTATAACAATTATTAAGCATTATGTGATAACGTTTACATAATGGTTGGTATCTACGGTTTAATTTAAATATA
>APFE030901253.1:0-20153 GCA_000404065.3 Pinus taeda | reverse complement strand
TTGTGAAAATACGTTGTTTTCATCATATAGACATGTTTCTCACTTATTTCCAAAGTTTCACAAACTATTACACAGGTCTCTTCATTATCATCACAAAGTCTATCTTTGGTGTCACACTTCTCGTGAGTTGCTACAATGGTTGTCACGTTCAGGGAAGTATGTTTTCATATGTTTTGGATAATCTACATTGTGTCACAAAGTGTCCAAGTGTGTGGTTGCAATGAAGTTCTTTCACTGTTCACATCGATTCCACTGATCCCGCTCTTAGCCAAATTCCAGAATATTCCTAGCAACCTAGCCTCGTATAGCCTTCCTAAAATAGCACTTTTTATCTTCAACCCTCAATATTTTCCCTTGTCTGCTGGAACTGGGTAATGCACAAAAGCCCATCCTCCCTTGGCACCCAAAACTATGCATATCCTTCTTTTAGTGTCCTTTCCCTTAGCGGAACATCACTATCTCGAGAAACTGCATAGTTCTCTCCTTCAAGAATCATTGAGCTCAACATTTCACAGTCTCAGCTGTGCATTCCCCCTTGCCTCCTGAAACTATGTAGTTCTTCCTCTTAGGAACCCATCCCACAACCTCCACTACCTCATTGAACTACACAATTTTTTCCGTTAGTGGGCCATGTGATTTTTTTTTCCCTCAGTGGGAACTTCACAATCTTATCCCTCAAGATAGCCCCATCACTAAGCCTTCCCCACTGACCTAATACCAACAATGGCTCAGTCAATGGATTATCATGCAACATCTTAGGCTAGGTGTTTATCAAACTAATTGTTGAGAAATATAGGGCATTAGCATTAGGTGATTTCTCTTCTATTAATAACTGCTTGTGAATGATTTTTACTTCTTTACATTAGGATCTTCTTCTTCTTAGTTTATTAGTGTTCTTCTTCATCCAAAAGCAACCATTGAATGAACATAAATAGACAAGAGACATAGAATGTAGGCTATGAGTCAAGGCTAAAACCTCTCACTGTTTGAGAGGAAAACTCACACAATATTTTCATATAGAGATTACAATTGTCGAATACCAATACCGAGATCCTTTACCTATTAGGCACTCCAAGTCCGAGACACTAGTTGCTCTATTTTTATTATTGAGTCATATTCCTCTTCAACCTTCTTCAAAAAAAGATCATCTCTTCAAAAAAATGAATATATATTAGGCATGGAATCGAAACATGTCAATGTAAAGTCACCAAGATGTGACCATTGCAACAATTGAAAGACAATAATACATTACCGAGGAATATCTCATTTAGATCACCTGAATTGTGGCCTCTATATACCAAAAAAATTTGGTTTCTTGATGCACCTATGATATACTATTGTGGCACCAAAATTTTCCTTCTAAACTTCGAATTGTTGTTCCTTTACTTGTCTTTACCACTGTGATCTGAATTACACAGGTGAAAAAAATGTTATTGGGTGCTAACCAAACTATAGCCTTCACTCAATCTATGTGATTGTTTTTAGGGAACCAAAACAATCACACTGGTATTAAAGATAATCTGAGCTTCTGCTCTTCTGAAATAATAAAGAGACCCATCTAAACTTCACTGTGTCATTATATAAACTTCTCTTTGTCTTTGTCTACCGAAAAGGTTAGAGATATATTGAATTGTTTTATGTGCTAATGTGAAAATCCTTCACTCCTATTTATTGTGGTTTGTCTCATATATTAAGTGACATGACATTACAAATATATGTGTTTCCATATAAATTAAGCCGACATGAGTTTCTTTTTTGTTTTGAGTCTAACTTAAGGAGTAGTACTAGTGCTTTTTGTTGGAGTGCTTTCTAGACATATTATAGACTCAAATACAATGTTATATCCCCAACAAGGACTCTTCAAATATGACATAGACACTTTAACTTTTAATGACCAATCCTAAGGCTCTCAATGAGAGCCATCTAAAATAAAATCACTTGCTCATGAAACCCATGAAGCAAGGCTTACAAAAATAATTTTATTTTCTTCATTACATCATTCACAAAAGTCACAATTACATTTCACTATGAAGAGAGAACCTAGTTACACTTTTTAACACTACCTCTTAATGAGGGAGGTATTCATAATGGTACTTTGTCATTCTCAATCTAAATAACTTCTAATAAGAAGAATCAGATTGGTAACCCATTTTTCTAGCATCATGACAACCAACATTGTCACATAAAAAGGCCTTGACTAACAACTCTATCAACATGATTAAAGCACAATGCTATTGAGACCAATGATTCATAGATACCAAAATCATTGTCTCTCAAGGTACATACTCCACTTTAGTGTTCACAAACTATGACCTTCTTTGGACTATTCTTACCTTGGGTAGCTAGTCCTCCGAGAATATCAGTCCACTATGACTACTCTTGTCTTGGATGCCCTATCCGTCTTCAAAGAGCATCGGATGCCATATGATTACCTAATCATCCATTCCTTCTTCACATATGAACACTAGAACTATGTGTTTATCTCTCCCTCTCAATTAGGGAGGATATAACAATTCCAATAATGGAATGTACTCATTCGTACAAAATGAATGTTCCTAAGCTCCATCTTGCCTTAGGAATTTCAGGCTCCGTCTTAGTTGGGGGCCTACAACTTCTTAAATAGTTTCTTTAAAGAGCTCCTTGCTTTGATGTCATGAAATTTTTTATCAAGGAGCCTTCATATTTCATAGCTTCTTCATAGGGCACATACCATCCATCACTTTCACCTGTAGGCCAGTCATGTCAATATTCCTTTCATCAAAAAATAATATATTCGTCTTCATCTCGCCTTGATTTGTATCATGTTGCTTTCGTCATGATATATTTTCAGAAGGATCTTACATCATTATATATAATCATTTTGTAAGTCATCCACGATTCTTCCCTCTCGTAGTCTTGCATAAGCCCATCCATATATTTGTTCAAAAAATAGCAAATGAACACTTAAATCGAAATTACCTTGGTGATTATCTTTCATGATGACATCTTCCAGTGTGCATCAACATCCTCCATGTTGACACATCTGCCAAAGATATCCATTGTCAAGGGTCTCCATATTTTTCAAACTTCCATCAGAGTCTTCATATATTTCTAGGAAATTTCCTATCAAATATTTCTTGTTATTTTGGATGTTGATTACGTTTGCCATGTTTTCATATCTCATGATATCTTCCTTGATTTATTCACACATTTCATTTACAGGAGCTTCCAATCAGATTTATTCAATTGTATGTGGCCATCTCATATTTCATATGAGGACATATTATATTGATTTCTTCTATTGTGACCCATGCCTTTCGAAAGGCTTTCGTAGGAGGAGATTCCTTTCGTTTCATCATTCTTCTCATGATCGAGAAATGATCCATGTTTCCTGAAACCATACAACATGACTTTATAAAATCAAACATAAGAATGCATAGCTCATTTACGTTTATGTCATCTAGGCTTCTTTCAACAACTTCCTTGATCGACAATATCTTCAACCCCTTCATCTGCTTCATCTTTTATGTTGTCATACCATCAATCCATGAATTAGACAAGTTGGAATTCGTCATGAAACACTTTCTTCCACTCTATATTGGTGAATCCTCTGATGAGGATTCCATGAGATAATATTGAGGATCTCGCATATCCTTATTCACGTGATGTTTCCCTTTTGACTGATGTTTTATGAGATTTTTCTTGAATGACTTCTTCCATTGATATTTTAATGAGGTTGCTAAGAGCTATCTACTTCAAGGTTGACTATCAGACATAATTCTTGTTTCTTATGGTGATGTCATTTGCTCATGTTTCTAATTTATCGATGATGTCACGATGCATCTTATTATTTATTATACCCATCCCCTATAAAATATTTAGGAGATATGACAATACCTTTTATGAGGGATGTTGTCTTAACATAGCAAAGATATATTACTTCCTCTTTTCTTAGACTTCTTCTCTTTGGCTCCATTTCTTTGGTGATATACACTTCTTCTTTTCCTCTTTTTATATTGTCTCTTTAGGAAAATCTACTCTTGTAATGTCCATAATCCATAACATTGAATTTCATCTATTCTTCTTCTTTCTTTTTGATAAAATGGTTGAATCATTTCATTTGGTCCTTCAACACTTTTTTCCTCAACCTATCCCCTTCTATCTTTCAGAGAAGTCAAAAGTTATTGAATGAGATAGTTGTCTTATCCTCATAGACATGGTTACCTTGGTCATCAGTTAGTGCATTTAGAATAATGAGGATTATCTCTCCGAGATCTTGCAATTAATATCTTTATGAAGATAATCCTTTATCCTGTTATTCCCTTAATTTGAGTAGATCAAATCTAGGTGATGTGACCTTCTTTATCACATCTTCAAAGAATATCTATACCATTCGATGATATATATCTATTTGATGTCTCCAATACTGCTATATGTGTTGGGTTGTGTTATATTCTTTCCACGACTAGCTCCCCTAGTTAATCGGGAGGTTAGAGGGGGGGTGGAGCTCCCCCTTCATTGTGCCCATTGTGTAGTGCGGGCAATAGCACCCCCTATATGGGGGTTTAAGGGGGGAAATTATCGCAACTCTATGGGATTCGGGGAAGTGCATCACGGAATTTTTTTTTGTACGCTATATTAGGTGGGTTGAACCTACCTATGGTTTTGTGCATGGTTTTCACACATGGTTCTCGGCGCGATTGTTTTTAGTCTATGGTATTGTATGTTAGGCATGTATATATATGTATTGTAACATTGAAAGGAACATAATGAAAAATTAAGCTAGTAGTCCCAGTTTTGGAATCCGGGGGAAAATCTCTATGTATATGTGTTTTATGTGTTATTGTCTCGCATTGTTTATTTTTCGTGTTTTAGAATTCGTATGCAGTTGATTTTTATTCGGGGTTAAAACCTACATTTGATATCAAAGTTGTTTTGGCTTCGAGGGGACTCCTTTGTTTTTACGGGGTTTTGCTCGGGCCTTTCATAGACCCTGTTCAATGGGAGATCTGCGGGATCGATTCTGGTGGTGAAAGAAGGTGGCGACTAGTGAAAAGATAGAGATCAAGAAATTTAATGGTCAGAGTTTTGAGTTGCCGAAACTCAAGATGGAGAATCTATTGGTGGATAAAGATCAATGGATCATGGTAGATCCAGATACTAAACAAATGACAGTGTCTCATGAAGAATGGAAGAAGTTGGATCAGAAGGTAAAGAGCACAATACGATTGTGTGTCTCAGATTCATTATTGTTGAATGTATAAGGGGAAGCTATGACGAAGGCTTTGTGGGACACGTTAGGGACTTTGTACGAATCTATGTCTCTCGTGAATAAATTGTTCCTACGAAAAAAGTTGTATAATGTGAAGATGAAAGATGGAGACTCAGTGATAGAGAATTTGAACACGTTTAATATTGTAGTAAGTCAGTTATTATCTATTGATATTAAAATTTCATATCAAGATAAGTGCGTTAGTTTATTGTGTTCTCTACCAGATTCGTGGGACAGTCTCGTTATTGCAATAGGTAGAAATGCAACTGCCTTGCAGTTTGATGGAATAGTCTCATCCTTGTTCATGGAGGAGATGAGGCAGAAAAATATGGAGAGGCAAAATGGTGATGTATTGTCTGTACGAGGAAGTTCCCAGAATAGAAACAAAAATAAGTCATCGAGTGGGATATCTAAATCTAGAGGGAGATTCAAATCTCCAGGAAAACCTGTAAAGGTGTGATGGAAATGCATAAAGGAAGGGCACTACAAAAGGGATTGTAAGTCTAAAGCTTCTGAAAAAGGAAAGGGATCTCATGATGCTCCTTCTACAAAGGTGAAAACCACCTTAGATGAAGGTGGGGATGTGAACATGGTTTTTTCATGTGCACATGTAGATGATGAGGCCTAGTTTATTGACTCAGGTGCATCCTTCCACTTCACTCCCCATAGAGAGTGGTTCTGTGAGTATGAGAAATATGATGGTGGTGATGTCTTCTTAGGGGATGACAAGAAGCTTAGAATCGTTGGTGACAAAATAGTAAAGTTGAGGTTGCAAGGTGGAAGAATTAGAACACACTTCCAGGTGTTCTACATATTCCTGCATTGACCAGAAATATGATTTCTGTAAGCAAGATCGAGGATGCAGGTGTAAAAATAATGTTCGAGAAAGATACCTACAAGATGGTTTGGGGAGCACTGGTGTTGATCTGGGGAGTTTAGATTGGAAGTCTATACAAATTGTAAGGTAACACTATTGTTGATGGGTTCAACAATTTTGTGGTTGCTCAAAGTGGAGCAAAAAAGGTAGTGGTCTGTAGAGAAAATACCTTGCTATGGCATCAAAGACTTGGACATATTGGAGAGAAGTTCCTTCAAATCCTTCATGGTAATGGTGTGGTAGAAGGTATGGCTAATAGCTCTCTGGATTTTGATTTCTATGAAAATTGTGTATATGGGAAGATGAATTGGGTGAGTTTCCCCTCTAGTGGTAAGAGGGCAAAACAGATATTAGCACTTGTGCACAGTGATGTGTTTGGACTTGTGAAGTTTCCATCATTGGGTAAGTGTGTGTCTTATGTATCATTTATAGATGATTTCTGTAGGAATACATGGATATATTTCCTTAAGAAGAAATTTGAAGTCTTTTATAGGTTTAAAAAATTGAAGGCTCTGCTGGAAAACTAGACAGAGAAGAATATAAAGGTGTCAAGGACAGATAATGGTGGGGAGTATTGCAAGAAGGAATTTGAACAATTTTGTAAGAAGTGTGTTATAGAACAACAGAATACTACTACATACACACCTAAGAAAAATGGAGTTGCAGAAAGAATGAATAAGATGTTGATGGAAAGGGAAAGAAGCATGCTCAGAGGTGCCAGGTTAGGACAAGAATTCTCAGTAGAGATAGTGGAGACAACATGTTACCTTGTCAACAGATCACCTTCATTGGCGTTGGAGGGTAAGACTCCACAAGAGGTACGGACTCGTAAGAAACCATTTCTTTGACATTTGAGGGTATTTGGATGTGATGCATATGCACATGTTCCAAAGGACAAAAGAACAAAGCTGGATAGTAAATCTGAAAGGTGCATATTTATTGGCGCTAAAGATGGTTTAAAGGGTTATAGCTTTAGAACCCTGTAATAAGGAAGGTTATGTACAACTAAGATGTGGTGTTCAGAGAGGTGAAATATGTTATTAAACATGAATTCAAACCAAAGGAACCTGTGAAGATAGAGTTTGAGTTTAAGGAGGAAGAATCAAACTCTATAGCAGAAGAGGAATGAGAAGATGAAGAGCCACAAATTCTAGTTATGAGAAAATCATTTGAAGAAAGAAGGAAACTAGAAATCTATAGTCCATTTAATTTCTATTAAAATGTTTCTTTATCTATTATTGATTATGATCCCAAAATTGTGAGGGAATCAGTAGATTCAGAGGATGGAAAGCTCTAGAAAGAGGCCATGGTTGATGAAATGGCATCTTTGCACAAAAATGAGGCTTGGGATCTAGTGGAGTTGCTGGATGAAAGGGAACCCATTGGCAGTAAATGGGTGTTTGAAAAGAAGACAAATGGATAAGGAAAGGTGGAGAAATACAAAGGTTGGTTGGTAGAAAATGGTTATTCCCAGGTGATGGGAATTGATTCTGGTGATATTTTTTTCTCTTGTTCCGAAGGTAGCTTCTATTAGATTTATTTTATTTGTTGCTACTACTTTTGATTTTGAGGTAGAGCAGATGGATGTGAAGACAACATTTCCTCACGGGGATCCGGAAGAAGAGATGTACATGAAGCAACCTAAAGGCTTTGCAGTGAATGGTAAGAAAGAACTGGTATGCAAGTTAAAGAAGTCTTTTTATGGGTTAAAATAGTCACAAAGGATGTGGTATCAGAAATTTGATACATTTATATGGGGACTTGGCTTCACCAAAAGCAAAGAATATCACTTTGTGTATTTTAAATTAATTTGTTACCATGTTTTTTATCTGGTCTTGTATGTGGATGTTATGTTGCTGATTGGAAATGACAAAGAAATTATCTAGGATTTGAATACCTAGTTGTCCTCCAAATTCGACATGAAAGATCTTAGTGTTGCAAACTATATTTTGCGCATGGAAATTAAAAGTGATCGGGAAAGAGGAAGCCCTGGCTAAACCAGAGGAAGTATATTGAGAGAATATTGTAGTGGTTTAATATGTAGGATAGTAAACCGGTGAAGGTTCCTATTCTTGTAGGTGTAAAGTTATCTGTTGAACAGTGTCCAAAGACACAAGAAGAGGGAGAGGAAATGTCCCATGTTCCATATATTAGTGTAGTCAGTAGCCTGATGTATGTGATGGTCTATATTAGACCAAATATTGTACATGCAATGGGATTATTGAGCAAGATAATGTGAAAACCAGGGAACTAGCATTATAAAATAGTGAAGTGAGTTTTCAGGTATTTGCATGGTGCTAGCGATTATGGTTTTTTCTACAAAGGAAGAATAGGATTTGACCGAGTGTTGGATATCCGTGGCTTTGTTGATGCAAACTCATTTGGAGCTCTGGATCAGATAAAATCTTCAAGTGGGTATGTGTTTATCCTATTTGGAGGTGTAGTTAGTTGGATGTGTAAGAAATAATTTGTAGTGTCACTATCAACTACATAGGAGGAATACATGGCAACCACTCATGCAAGCAAGGAAGGAGTCTATTTTGCAGATATTGTGTTCAAGTGTGCGATTAGTACATGGAGCTATAAGAACATACTGTGATAGCCAAAGTGAAATTTTCTCGGTAAAGAATCTTGCCTACCATTCAGAGACACATTGATATTTAGTATCATTTTGTGAGGGATATGATAGAAGAAAAAAAGGTGTTGCTAGTAAAGGTGGAGACTTTGAGAAATACTGCAGATGCATTTACAAAATCTGTGAGCTGTGAGAATTTCTCTTGGTGTAGAGAAACAATGGGCATTGCAGGGCTGGATAAATGACTAAGATCTCCTATGGTCCCCTGTGGAAAGAAAACAATAAGTGGGAAACTGTTGCGTTGTGTTATATTCTTTCCACAACTATCTCCCCTAGTTAACTAGGGGGTTAGAGGAAGGGTGAAGCACCCACCTTGTTGCACAGCAGGGACGACAACCCCCCTATATGGGGGTTTTGAGGGGGGCAGTTAGCCCTCCTCGACAAGGTTTAGGGCAGCTCCCCAGAGAATTTTTTTTGGACACTATATTAGGTGGGTGAACCCATCTCTTGTTTTGTGTATGGTTTTTGCACATGGTTTTGGGCACAATGGTTTTCGGTCAATGGTATTGGATGCTTTGGTATGTATATACATGTATTGTAACATTGAAAGGAACATAATGAAAAATCAAGCCAGTAGCCCCAGTTTTCGGATCCAGGGGAAAATATTTGTGTATATGTGTTTTATGTATTATTCTCTCGCATTATTTATTGTCTGTGTTTTAGAATTTGCATGGAGGTAATTTCTATACGGGTTTAAAACCTGCAATATGAGGGGACCTTTCATAAGAATCCCTTTCCACGTATTCATAGGATACCTTTCTATTGATACGGTTAATGACTTCACTTTTCTCTAGTATGGCTGTCCTCCTTTTCCATACAAGGAATTTTCATGACCCAATGAGGTAATAGATCTCCTTACAAAAAAGAAGTCATTTTACCAAATTTGATTATAAAATGAAAGATACTTACTTGAAAAGTGAAGATTAAATCTTCAACGTGATCACTTTGATGGTGGATGAAGAATATGTATTAGTTCCACTTCTTCAATAAACATGATTTCTCCTTTTGTGATGTCAACACCTTTATATCTAGCTCTCTTTGTTGATGATGCTATTTTTTCTTCTTCCTCAAATGATCTTCTTCAAGGATAAGGAGAGGATACTTTCTTCAATGAGAGGGAGCCTTCCTTTTAACTTTTGAAGATGGCGAAAATGCCTCCTAGCCTTCAAGATGCTTCGACTTCTTCGATGGCAAATGAGTGTACGTCAAAAATGATTTTAGAGTTTTGACTTTCTCTAAGATGATGTGATCTAAGTCCTTGAAGTAATTCTCTTGGATGTTTATACTTTGGTCTACCTTGTATTGTAGATCTCTTTGACTTGATGAGCGTTTTTCTGGTCTTTTAATGATGACTTAGAGGATCTAAAACTTTTACTAGTGTAGACTACTTCTTAGATATATGGTTTCAATCTTCAACGTAGATCTTGAACTTTTGCTTTCATACCTTTATTGAAACCTTGAGTGTCTCTTTTATTAGATGCCCTTTCAATTTAGCTCTGATACCATGTTGAGAAATCTAGGGCATTATCATTAGCTTATTTCTCTTCTATTAGTGACTACTTGTGAATGTCTTTTACTTGTTTAGATTATGATCTTATTATTCTTAGTTTATTGGTGTTCTTATTCATCAAACAATAACTAATGCATGAACATAAATAGACAAGTGACACACAATGTAGGCTATGATCTAGGGCCAAATCCCCTCACTCTTTAAGATGGAAGCCTGCACAAATTATTATTATAGAGATTCCAATTGACGAATACTAATACAAAGGCCCTTGACCTATTGGCCACTCCAAGACCAATACACTAGTTCTCTATTTTTCTTCTTGACTCCTCTTCATCTTCAAACTTCTTCCAACTGAGATTGTCTATTCAACAAACTAAATATATATTAGGCATGTCAAAAGAACATGTCAATGTAAAGCCACCAAATTATGACCATTGTAGCAACATTGAAATGCAATAATACATTACTGAGTAATAGCTCCTTGAAAGCACCTAAACTATGGCCTCTATATACCATTGAACTATGGTTTCTTGACCAACATGTGATCTACTAATGTCGCACCGAAATTCTACTCTTGAAGTTTGAATTTTTGTTCCTTTTCTTGTTATTAACACTATGATCTGAATTACACAAGTGAAGAAAACGTCTTAAATACTCACATAACTGTATCCATCACTCAAACAATGTGATTGTGTTTAGGGCATAGAAATAGTCACACTGATCTTAAATATAATATGAGCTTTTGTTCTTACGAAGTCATAGATGACCCATATGAACTTCATCGTGTCATCATCTAAAATTCTCTCTATCTTTGTGTACCAAAAAATTGAGAGATATATCAAACTATTCTATGTGCTAATGTGAAAATCATTCACTCCTATTTATAGTGGATTTTCCCATATATTAAGTCGACATGACATTACAAATAGATGTGTCTCCATATAAGCTAAGCCAACATGAGTTTATATTTTGTTTTGAGCCTGACTTCAAGAGTAGAACTGGTGCTTATCATTGGAGGGTTTTCTAGACATATTATAAACTCAAATATGCAGTTATATCCCCAAGAAGGGTTCTTCATACACGAAATAAACTCTTTGAATTTTAATGACGAACCCTAGGGCTCTTAATGGGAGCCATCTAAAATAAAACCACTTTCTCATGAAACCAGTGAAGCACGACTTACAAAAAGAATTTCCTTCTCTTCATTACATCATTTATAAAAGTTAGAATTACATGTGATTATGAAAACTGAACCTAGTTACACTTTTCAAAACTAATATTGTCTTGTCTTGAGTGGATTTTAGATATAGTAATTCTATCATGCTATGGAACTATGATGAAGAAGGAAATGAAGAAGAAGAACAGGCTAGATGACACTTAAGGATCTAGGGTGAAAATATAATCATCATATAAGAAGACCAAGAAACACTGGGGTATGATAAAAGATCATATTTTAGGACTATATGAAGACTCCGTCTGATCCAGAATCCTTTGGAGGGAAGGTACATATAACACAAAAAATATTTCATGAAGTTCAAATGCACCTCTTTATTATGTTGAATTTTGCATCTACGGATAAATACAATTCCCTTAGGTGGGTAGCTATACCTAGAACAATAGATTTAAAGAGTTTAACCTTTTCCTATAGAAGATAAATAAGGCAAGTGACCTACTTGTTATCTTTCACTTCCATTTGTGTCCTGTGAATAGCTCTCGTCGCTCCTTCTTGAACTGAATCTGCTCAATAAGTACGTGCAATCGTAAACACAGGATAAAAATCAATCAAAGCTAGAGATATATCTACTATAAGCAAACGGAATCGAAAGATTTTACACATATAATCAACATAAATAAAGGAAAGAATATGGGAAAAGGTGTAAACAACTTTATTAAGTAGAAAGAAGAGTTACAACAAAGAAATCGGATCCCATGTTATTCATCCAGCTTGAGTTCGATCCTTCATCACACCAAAAGCACAACACTCCAACAACATAACAATACTTGCTTACGATATCAAACCTCACACCAACAGTATCTCCGTACAAATTCTCAAAGCCCAACCCCTGATCAGTATGATGACTGCTCAATTTATATGGAAATGGAGATTGTTTTGTCATAAATTGGGCATTGAATGGCTTTCAAATTTAGGAGTTAGTTTCCATGGAGGAAGGTATGAGAGGATAGGAGTCATTTGATTCATTCCCTATCCAATTTTGAGCTCATAGGAGAGGATAAGAGGTGGGAATCTTCTAGAATGATCTAGAATGAAGGAATATTCCCAGAACCCTATGAAGATTTCACTCAATTGTGCCCAACACAGTCAACGTGGGCCTAGGTGCTCTATAGAGTGGGCTTGAATGGGCCTAATTTCTCTACAGAGCACTTATCCTTGACCAAGGTTGCGATGGTCCCTCAAGGAGTCATTCCAAGATGTCTTCAGACAAAGAAACTCTAAAAAAAGATGGCATTCAATGCAATGACTTTTCTAGGGCATGTAGGAAATGGATTAGGGGTTGATGAGCCCTAATAATACTGATCTGAATGATGGGAGTGATGTGCCCAAATAGACATGTAATAGTTGCCCCCTAAAGCATGAAGTAAAAAAATGATAATGTCGAGTGATATGCTTTACAATGTGATGAGGAGGTTCTGATGCGGATGGTGACCTGCATGATTTACAATACATAATATCATGATATTTTGGATTTTTCATGAATCGCTAATGGAAGGCATACCCATTCTCATCGTATAAAATTTTCATTACATGTACATAAATCAGATAGTCGTCTAAAGATATAAACCCATGATAGGATGACCATCTGTGTAAAGCCATCATATAGATGATTAATACTCTCCTGAAATCTTAGCTTTGATGGATGAAACTAGACCTGGGGTCTTCTATGGTGTTCAATTGTTGGCTCTAGTACAAGTCTAACAATATGAGTATGTGATCTGAAGTCGAACATGGGAAGACACTCTCTGATTACCAACCAATGATGTAAGTTGTTAACAAACGCGAGAGAAGTCACTAATAATGATAATGATCCTCAAGGTATTGCAGTACATTCTTCATGGTGTGAATGAATTTTTTGATGTTGAACACTATACATAGTATTTCAGTCGAAGGCCAATGATGTCACCTATCACTGGAAGTGAGAAACTTTCCATTGATATATGCAAGCCTCAAGGTACTGGAAGTGTTTTTCTAAGTCAACTTATTGGATAATGTGCTGATGTCGACAAGAAGCAATTCGTCACAGGAGGGCCTTGATGTATCCCACATAAACGACTCAAAATGAGTGTAATGATTTTTTGAGATGGAATGTGACTGACGACAAAAGGTTCAAGAATAGCGGTCCTAAAAATGAAGGTTTATGAGTATTGCAAAGGATGAGTTTTACTGAGTGAATTCTCTTGAACATTTCGGCGACACTGAATGAATTGGTAGCATTGACCCAAAACCAATAGAAAACTCATGGTTATCGTGTGGATGGAATGAAGGTTCATTTATGAGATAAAGTGAAAGACATGACTGGTATTTTACGAGATCTAATGAAAGACTTGAATTGAAACTTTCTTCAGGGAACCTTGTTTCATTTTCTAATGAGCTTGACACAAGACAAGGAACTATGCTATGATTCCTTGTTTCATTTTTTAACGAGCTCGACACAAGAAAGGTAACTATGCTCTGGGACCTATTTCAATTTTTAATGAGGTTAACACAATAACATAACTATCTTCATATTCCTTGTTTCATTTTTTAACGAGCTTGACACAAGACAAGGAACTATGCTCATACCATTTGTTTCATTTTTTAACGACATTGACAAAAGACCAGGAACTATCCTCATATTCCTTGTTTCATTTTTTTAACGAGATTGACACAAGACAAGGAACTATGCTCATATTCTTTGTTTCATTTTTTAACGAGCTTGACACAGGACAAGTAACTATGCTCATATTCCTTGTTTCCTTTTTTAACAAGGTTGACACAAGACTAGGAACTATCCTCATATTCATTATTTTATTTTTTAACGAGGTTTACACAAGACAAGGAACTCTCCTCATGTTCCTTGATCACGACCCATAAGAGGTCATGACTTCCAAGAGGTTATCATCAGATGGGAGAACAATGCTTTGGAAGGGATATGTAGCAAGGAATTCAGTAGAGAGATCTGGGTTCAATGCCCCTAGTACATAATGCACAACATCACGGAATTGACCGTCAGTTGATGTAGGCATGGAACGGGTTACCACATAATTGACCCATGGCAGGGAAGATACCATTGGTACAAAAAGACCATTTAAGGAAGATGGTTGAATGGAATATCTATTTGGACCAGGAAATGAAAGCTGGTCAATGGTGGCAATTATGCCTTCATGCAGGAAACACATCACTCAAAAGATTATTGAAACAATAGCTCCCATGTCATAAACATAGTCATGCCCAAGAAGTAACTTGTATTCTAAAGGGCTTGGGACTACCATCACATTGAGACAAACAATTTTTCCTCCCAAAGTAATAGGCAACTGAGGAAAGATCCCTAATGGTTGACTGGTTCCTCTGTTAAAAGCCAACAGATTCAGGGTAACAGGCATAAGTGGCGACGAACTGAGCTCTTTCCAAGTAGAGGAGGATATGATACTCACTGATACACTTTGATATATAATAATTCCATGTACAAGCATATTACAAACATGTACTATGATCTGGATAGGCACATAAGATGGAAGACGACATCCTGCTAGTAGATTCCAATCAAAGGAAGTGACCAGACTACTTGGAGGGGGTACCGTAAGAACGGGAGAACTACCCCCTTCAGTTACGAGAATGGGAGGATTTTCCTCGTGTCTTGATGGAATAGGAGGGTTTCCCCCAAGCTCATTGGAATCTGAAGTAACAAAAAGAACTTGAGTGGTATCATACTCATTGTCAACGGGAAAGGTACAATTAACTGAAGGTGAAATTGCGTCAGCTTTTTCCTCGACCTATGATTGGTCAAGTATAGACTCATGGGATTCACATTCATAGAGAGTGGGTTTGACCGATGGTTGATTTGGGTCGGTAAATTTATCAAATAGTGAAGGATTAAGGGAGAGTCTCCTTTAACCAGCTGGAAGTCACTGCAGAGAAGCAAGATGATTATTCGACACTTTTTGGTTTCATCCAGATAGGGACAAAGGTGAATGGGGTGATTCCGTTAACATGAACTACAGGGAAACTTAACTTTACCCTTCTTTCCATGAACTTTACTACCACTAGTTCATTATGTGTCACCAGCATGATCTCTAGAAGTTGATGACATAGGACGACGTGAATGAGAAGACTATTATTTTAAGATCTGAGGAATATCAGATAGTTTCTCATCATAAGTTGCATTCAAAGCAATGGTTGCTTGGTTGCCCCCTGCTGAAGTTTCTTCTTCTTCTTCTTCTTCCCTTTCTTCTTCTTCCCTTTCTTCTTCTTCTTAGCCACCTGGCTACTAGTGTCAATACTTTCACCAGGCGAAGAGGAAGAAAGGGAGGAAGAAACATCCAATAAAGAAGGAAAACAATCAACTTTAAGATCAACTAGAGGTTGATTTTGTCTAGTTGGAGGAGTACTTCATTGCAGAGAAATCACAACATTTTGAACCAAGGAGGTTTAAAACAACCATAGTATCAAGCCAATAGTAAATCTCGGAAGGTAAAATGTATCCATATAAGGAGAACCAATATATCCGAAAGGAGGAAAAGGACTAGGATTCCCATCAAAAGGAACTCCTTGATCGATGGACTCCAGAGTTGTTGACATATGTCTCAACCTAAGATCAACTAAGGAGTCAGCATGGAGGATGTTATCCGCAGTAAATTAATTTTATTTTAATCAAAATAATATAAAAAAATAGAAAAGGGATAATCTACGCAAAAGAATTACCATGCAAATGTGAACTGCAATATGCTGCCTCAGTAAACGAAGGACTTAACATAGGTGCAGGGAATCTCCTCAAATGTTGTGTTCGGTGTATCACAGTGTACATGGTGGCCGAATAGGTTGCCTAAGGATGGATAGCAACCTAATGTAGTGCTCCCATATATATCCAAAAGTACGTTTAGGTCCAATCAATGTTAGAGATGTCTAATGCGAAACGACACAATGAGAGCATTCATTTATACTTTACGTACTGTAACACCTTCCTATATACCCAAAGGTACATGGACAAGCTACGATATACTTACGTACTTGCAATCAGGTATCCCACTCAGAATGTATCACAAACAAGTTAGTGATAGCTACAATGTTTAATGATGCTAGAACACATCTTTAGCCTATACCTATAAATGTTATGCATTAAGTTACAATGCTCCATTACTTTAATTGAGATAACTTTTAAGTTGATCTTCTTAAGAATTTTCCTTTCAAGGTTTTCCACTTGATGTATCTTGTAATTCTGAGAATAGAACTAATATGATAAGCATTTTTTTCAGTCAACTTGAACAATAAAAACCTTAGCTAATAGGGATAGAGCAACTAGATCTTTGACAAAGAGCAAAGAGCACACCTACTGCAATTTCCCTAGCTATTCCTATCAAGCATTCACAAACTACAATATGAATTTTTTTCTTTTCAATCCCTTTAGTGTTTATATGAACAAAAGGAAACTAATGCACATATAATCAATCAATATTTTTGCAAGAATGAAGACTTTACGACAGTTCCTTTTCTAAGGAAATGAAGGCTTTATGACACTTTCTTTTCAGAAAATACTAATCGACTATAAACTAACTTTGACAATGAATTGATAGTGATAAATAAAACTCTTAAGAAAAACTAAACAATCAAGGTCAAAAAAGGCAAGGAGAAGAGATACAAGTTGATTTTAAAACCATAGAAAACATTGATCTTTAAACAAACAACTTCAGAAGCAAAATTGTAAAGATCCAAGGCAAAGATGGGTTTTTAAGCTTAAGGAGGACCAACATAGGTTAGAGTGGGAGTAATTTCACTGCAGAGCACTGTCTCTAAGCCAAGCATGCTCTGCAGAGAACTGTCCCCTGACCAAGGCCACGCTGCTACCAGAGAGGCCAATCAAAAGACATCTAACCTCACTTTTTTTACCAAAAACACTTCGAAAAGACTAAAATAAGATCAATGAAAGTAGGTAAAGTCTACTAGGGTGTGCGACGATGAGGATAAACTACCCAAAATGATGGTCGTTCCCCAGTAGGGTTGCCAATTTGTTATGTGGAATTTTGCATCTATGGATAAATACAATTTCCCTCGGTGGGTAGCTAAACCTAGAACAAGAGATTTAAAGAGTTTAACCCTTTTATATAGAAGATAAGTAAGAGAAGGTACCTACTTGTTATCTTTCTCTTCCATTTTTCTCCTTTGAATAGCTCTCATCACTCCTCCTTGAACTAAATCCATTCAATAAGTTCCTGTAATCATAAACAGAGGACAAAAACCAATCAAATCAAGACATCTATCTACTATAAGCAAATGGAATCGAAATAATTTACACATATAGTAATCATACATAAAGAAAAAAATATGGGAAAGGGTGTAAACAACATTATTAGGTAGAAGGAAGAGTTACAAACAAGAAGTCCGATCTCATGTCACTCATCGAGTTTGAGTTCCATCCTTCATCACACCAAAAGCACAACACCCCGACATCATAACAATACTTTCTTACAATCTCAAACCTCACACCAACAGTCTCTCCTTACAAATTTTCAAAGTCCAGCCCCTGATCACTATGATGACTCCTCAATTTATGGGGAAATGGAGGTGGTTTTCTCATAAATTGGGCATTCAATGGATTTCCAATCTGGGAGTTAGTTTCCATGGAGGAAGGGATGAGAGGATAGGAGGTTATTTGATTCATTCACTATCCAATTTTGAGCTCATAGGAGAGGATAAGTGGTGGGAATCTTCTAGAATGATCTAGAATGAAGGAATATTCCTAGAA
This sequence comes from Pinus taeda, assembly GCA_000404065.3. Classification (NCBI taxonomy): domain Eukaryota; kingdom Viridiplantae; phylum Streptophyta; class Pinopsida; order Pinales; family Pinaceae; genus Pinus; species Pinus taeda. The sequence goes on along the minus strand of APFE030901253.1, from coordinate 1,925 downwards.
CCCTATGAAGATTTTGCTAAATCTCGCCCAACGCTCGACAAAGTGAGCCTACGTGCTCTGCAGAGCACTTACCCCTAACCAAGGTTGCACTAGTCCCTCAAGGAGTAATTTTAGGATGTCTTTAGGTGAGGAAACACTCAAGAATGATGGCATTCAATGTGATGACTTTTCTAGTGCAAGTAGCAACTAAATTAGGGTTTGATGAGCCCTAATAGTACTTATCTGAATGATGGGAGTGATGTGCTCAAATAGACTTGTAGCACTCTTAGTGTAGCTTGAAGGGAATATTACCACTATCATATCATTATGTATTCAATGACATGAATGGTCACAAACACTGAAATCCATGCCATGCGTTTTCCCCATGTGTTTTGCTCCCTTTCACAAGATAGGCAAGATGTTATCTCTTCACATAATGGTTATCGCACTTTATGCATAAGCTCATTCTGGTGGTTTTAAGGGCCCATATTTGTGTTTACAAGTTTTACTAACCATATAAACATCTATCACACTCATTCACAAAGTTTTGACCATTGTCGCACAAGTTTCATCATGGTCCTCATACAATCAATTTTAGGTGTCATACTTATCATAATTGGTCATGAAGCGACAAGTGAAATTGTTGCTCATGTGTCATGGGTGAACAATGTTTTTATTTCTTCAAGTATTCTATGTGTTAGTATGCAGTGGAACCTTCATCACTCCACCTATCAATCTGACTAGTCCTTCAACCTGCTTTCACCCAGCCTGCCTGGATTGTGCATTGCCTAGTTCCAATCAACAGGATGTGGCCTTGACCCCTGCATCTATGCAATGTATAGTTATTTTCTACTAGGATTTCTACATTACACAAATATTAAGCCCAAGACTCGTCTTTCCCTTCCACAATATTGTAATCCTTTTAGTGAGCCTATCCCAAAATGCATATTATGCAAGAAAATGTAAGTAGCTAAATACCTGGTCCTGTCGACTGCATAATCCCATAGGGGAGCAATATTCCTTCAGCCTTAGAACTAAAAAGAGTCTTCTTACAATGGTCACTACCTCATTACAACCCATTATTTCCCAAAATTATGCAGAGATCAACATCCCTTAATTTTGAGAAATATCCAGAGGATGCATTTAGTGGCCCTCCCCTCATATCGACCCAGCGTCTCCCAAAAGTGCACATAAGTCATTGAAGATTCACTTCAGGAACTACACAGAAATATTCGACAATGGCCCCTCCTTTAGTGAAGATAGCCTCTTAGATTAGCCTGAACTATGCATTTTTCATTTCTAGGCCTCAAACCTTAGCCTTAGCTGCTCAGACATGTAGTCACTAAGCCTCCCTTCCCAGCTTATAACTCAGTTTCAGCTAGACCCTAGACCAGATTGCACCATATTAGGCTAGGAGGTTTTTGGGCTCATGTCATCTCATCTTGAGCGAATTACAGATACAAGCACTTGGTGGGATGATGATGAAGGAGATGAAGGAGGAAGACATGAAAATAAATTATCTTATATGAACATGCATGTTGGTCCAACAAGCAAAAGTAGAGGGACATGAACTCGCGACCACAACCCAAGACTTGAGATCATAGAATATTTTTGTCACGAAGGCATGAGGTGGTGGAAGGCAAGATTACTCTCAGGTAGACGTCATTCACAACAACATCACTCACTTGACATTGTGACATTACCAAGCATTCCATGCTAGAATTGTCATGTCGTGCCATGTCATATGTCATATCACTTTTTTCGACCATGTACATTTTATTCAAATGTCTTGTAAAGTGGAAGTTCAAAGGACACACTTAGAGAGTCATGTAAGTGGAAAAGTCATAGGAAGTTAAATAGTGATGATGGTAGTAGAAGACTCACATAGGAGAAGCATCGCCCCTTGGTTATATATACCCATCACTATATGAGCAAACTACATTTCA
>APFE030901242.1:0-45697 GCA_000404065.3 Pinus taeda | reverse complement strand
GGGGTCACAGGGGGTTTGAGGCGTACCCATAACCCCAATTCATGGGGTTAGGGGCAGCGCCCCGAATTTTTTTGGTTTTGGACCCTATGTTAGGTTGGGCGGACCCACCTATGGTTTTGTGCATGATTTTTGCACATGTTTTTGGACGCGATGGTTTTCGGTCCATGGTATTGGACGCGATGGTTTTTGGTCCATGGTATTAGATGCTTCAGCATGTATAAATATGTACTATAACATTGAAAGGAGCATAATAAAAAAATCAAGCTGGTAGTCCCTGTTTTGGGATCCAAGGGAAAATCTCTGTGTATATGTGTTTTATGTGTTATGCTCTCGCATTGTTTATTTTATGTGTTTTAGAATTTGTATGCAGGTAATTTCTGTATGGGGTTAAAACCTACATCTGCCTCCTATTTCTTTCATGCAGAATGAGGGTTGAGGCAAGGGTTCCCTCTATCCCCTCTCCTCTTTCTCCTTGTTATGGAGGGACTCAGTCCACTCATGCACCAGGACAAAAGGGAGGGGAGGTTAATGGGGCTAAATATCATTGATCAATGCATCATTACCCACCTCCTGTTTGTGGATGATGTGATTATATTTTTAAATGGAGGTATCCAAGACTCCACTACATTCCATAAAATCTTGCAACTTTTTTCAGTAGATACAGGTATGGAGCCCAACAGGATGAAATCCACTATCACTTTCTCTGCCTGTTTAATATAGGAAATGCAATTAGCCTCTCAAAAATTTCCTTATTAGCAGCTACAATTGGAATCTAAACTTAAATATCCAGGCTTCCAGATCAAACCACTTGGGTACAAGATTGTTGATTGGACATGGTTGGTTGCCAAGATTGAAAGGAGGTTGCTCAACTGGAATCATAGGTTCCTATCAAAGGCAGGGAGACTAGTCGTCATCAAATCAGTTTTGGAGGCAACACCAGTGTACTAGATGTCATTAGCATGGATCCCTAAGGGCATCCTTGCATGGATCCAAAAATTATGTTGCAGATTCCTTTGGAGCGGACATAAGGAAAGAAAACCATTTGCATGGGTGGGATGGACCCAAATTGCACTACCAAAGAAGTGGGGGGGACGTGGATTAAAATATTTATCAGCTTTTTCCCATGCACTTGCTACCAAAATGGGCTGGCTCATTCTTACATCAAACAATATTTGGAAGGAGGTAGTGCAATACAAATACATCTGGCCATTACCAATCATGGACTGGATCCGGCTTCCTACTTGGAATAAATTGGGCATATCATCTATTTGGAGAGATGTCCCACATGCTCTTCCCATTGTAAGAAACAATTTAATATGGCGCATATGTGATAGTCATGCTGTAAGAATAGGCATTGATCCGTGGACTGGTAGTGGGAATCTGTATCGTCTCCCTCATGATCTCATCCAACACTTTAAACAAAATGAATTTCACAAGATTTCGGACATAGCAGACATGGAGAACTCCACCATCTTCCCTCAAGGATGGAGAACAACTGGGGATCTAGGCATCCCTACTCAATGGCATCAGGCTTGGGATGATTATTTAAAGGTTCTGTTAGAATCCCACGTCCGCATCAAAGAAGGGATAGATGAACTCATTTGGGCGAATGCTAGGATGGTATATATACACCAAAAGATGGTTACCTTGTTATACAAGATGCACTTACACCTCTTGTTCTCACTGATTGGTGGCATCATATATGGAAACTCAAAGCCCCACCTTGTACCAGATTACTCATGTGGAACATCTTGAAGAATAAAAAACCTACTGGTATCAACCTCATGCACAAGTCATTCCATGGTCCTTCTAGATGTGTTTTATGCAAACAGGTGGAAGAATGAACGATCATCTTTTCCTTCAGTGCGACTCGGTAATTGAATTATGGACACAGGTTCTCATAGCACTGGCTATTACTGCCCGATGGGTCGCGGCTCACGTTGTGGATGCCTAGAACCAATGGAGATTGGGGACCTCTAATAGAAAACAACACTATATTCCATTAATTATTTGCTGGTCTGTTTGGCTGAACCATAACAAGATTATCTTCTGAGACAAGGCTATAAGCTGGCCTTTGTCTATTGCTTAAATAATCTCTGCATACCATGACATTCCAGAGGATGACAATACAACCTCTGTTCACAATGTGAATGCTGAGGTCATAAATCGAAATATATCTTGGGCCTACTTTGATGGCGCTATTCAGGAACATGGTTGTGGCGGGAAAATTTTGTTACACCAATCTGAAAACCACACTTTCCATATTCAAATGGGACTTGGCTTTAGTACAAATAATTTCGCAGAATTAATCACTCTTTGTCACCTGCTCCATTTTGCACTTGCTCATGACTGCAAACATCTACAAATCTTTGGGGATTAAAAACTAATCATAAACTGGTTCAACAATGCATCCATATGTCATATCCATTCACTTAGAAATATTTTGGCTGAGGCATTGTTTTTCAAATACCAAGTTGAATATATTTCTTGCCATCATAATTACAGGGAGTGCAACCAGATTGCTGACAAATTATCCCAGGGACATCTGGATCATAAAAGAACAACAGGGGGACGAACATTTCCAGTGTTATCATCGTCCGTACATAGATCAACACTATATGAAGGCAAACAGGCCCTAATTTTGTAGCAAATTATTGACACAATTTTTTGATGTAGACTTATGACGTATATATGATACAAACCTATGATGTATATATTTTAACAACACTGATATCAATCCACCCTACAAGGGTTTTTTGTATAGAACTATTTTGATGGCCATGGGCCCAAATTTTGGCATATGCTATTCAGGCATCTACAACATGTAATTTTCTTTATTAATAGAAAATTGCGATTTTTCCCTGGGGAAAAAACTTTCGGCAAGCCAAAACAGTTTTTTGTTTAGTATTTCATTTTACAATAAAAAGAAAAACTTGTCATAAATTTTCTATTACTTATCTTTTGGAGTTTTTTCTTCATATTTAATATGTCAACTTAGCAATTGTTTCACTGTGTGTTCTTTAAAAATCAAGGGATTCATAACACGTCATATTTTTGAGCACTAGTGTATTCTTTGTTATGACATTTTTGAAAAAAATGTGTTGCAACTATCTAGATAGACTCTACTTCGATATCGTTATATTAACGAAACCAACTGATGCACATCATAATTACTATAATTTTTTAAATTGAACCAATATGGAAAAACTGTAGATTTTGAAGACGTTTAGCAGAGCGTCAAATTTTTCAACATATTAATTATAAACTAAAAATCTAAAAACTACCCATTAGAGAAGATGATTCAATGTAATGAACCATAAAATTTTCATATTTTTTTATGGTGTATTTTGGAAGATACAAATTTTTGATTTCATTGAATCATGATGATCTTCAATTTTTTTTTTTTTTTTGCAAACAATTTTTTAGAAAATTAATTAAAATTAACTAATTTCTATGAAATTCCACAAAATTTATATCTACTGAAAGTATATTAAATTATGCAAATTTTGGTTTTTGTTCCAATAGTAAATTCACCAAAACTGGTGGAGTTTAAGCATTTTGAAGTTGGGAAAAGGTGACCAGAGCCGAGTTGTTGTAAAGTAGTAGGTTAAAACAGTTTGACCGAATTAAAGTTACATTCGGTCGAACTTTTGTTTGTTGTCGACACCCGTTAAAATAAACAGAAAAATAATTCGCCCGAATTACGTTAAAAGTTCGGACGAATTATTTTTAAAAGTTTGGCTGAAAATGTGTCGATATTTTCTGTTGGCCGCAAAAATGAAACAATGCGATCCTCCGAAAAAACGTTTAGCCCGAAACAATATAAACAAATGGAGCCGAAACTTCATTCCACACACTTGCTTCATTTGGAGTGAACTTTTAAGGTAAATCTTCTTCGCTAAATTTTTGGAGTTAATTTTGAAAGTATGTCTTTTGCGTTGAATTTTTTTGGACTTAATTTTTAAAGTAAATTTTTTGCGCTGAATTTTTTAAGTGAGATTTTTTAGCTTAATTTTTAAAGTACGTCTTTTGGGCTGAATTGTTTAAGTGAAAATTTTTAGATTAATTTTAAAGTAAATCTTTTTGGGTTGATTTTTTTAGTGAAAAACTTTAGATTAATTTTTAAAGTAAATATTTTGGGCTGAATTTTTTAAGTGATATTTTTAGCTTAATTTTAACTAAGTCTTTTGGGTTGAATTTTTAATTGAGATTTTTAGCTTATTTTTTAAGTAAGTTTTGGGTTTAATTTTTAAAGTAAGTATTTAAGCTATTTTTAAAGTGATTGATTTTTTTTTTTTTTTTTTTTTTTTTTTTTTTTTTTTTTTTTTTTTTTTTTTGTTGTTGTTGTGTTGTTGTTGTAAGCTTGGTAGAACTACATCTTCATCATGTCCAATTTTATCACCCCAATCAGGGCAGGGAATTGAGCCGACGACTTCACATTAAGGAGTGTCTTAACAAAGCACCCGATCACGTCTATCCAAGACCATGAGGACTTTTTTTGTAAGCTTGGTAGGACTACATCTTTATCACGTCCAACTTCTCACCCCGATCGAGGGATAACATAAGGTTTGAACCTAAGACATCCGGTTCGGTGAGACTTCATTTCCATGGCCATTACCAATTGAGCTACTCCAAACAGACTTTTTGCTGAATTTTTAAAGTGAGTTTTTTTAAAAGTAATTTTTTTTGCTGAAATTTTAAAGTGAATTTTTTTGAAAGTAACTCTTTTGTGCTGAATTTTTAAAGTGATATTTTTGGTCTAAATTTTGAAAGTGAGTTTTTATTGTAGGATTTTAAAAATCTACATAGATTGAATTATCATGGGGAATCAAAGAAATTGCAAGAGAATATATGATCGAACAAGAGACATTGAGGCTCGTAGAGTATACGTGAAAAACTATTACAAAAGAAAGAAGGAAGATCACATAAGTATTGAAAGGGCAAATCAATCTCAACTAGAAGTTGAAGTAGGTGTGTAAATGTAAATATTATAAATGATATTTAAAATTTAACTAGTGTATTGTGAAATTAAATTTTTATTTGATGAACTAATTTGAAAAATATTTTGCAATGTAAACAAAGAGATATATTCCTCATAACATGATTGATGATGATGTTGAAAATATTGAAAGGAAAAGTGAAAAATATAATGAACCAATAATTGATGATATTGTTGAAGATGTTGAAATAGATTCAAATGAGAAAGTTGAATCACCATCAAGTATGTATATATATGTCATGTGTATTATTGAAATTATACATATTTATTAATTTCAATTTCATTCAAACTCTATTTCTTAATTTTATTATTTAATGAATATTTATACCCATTTAAATTTAATTTTCATTTGTATAGATGAAATCAATATCGATGATGAGATATTGGAAAATGTTGACACTGACATATATGGAGATAAAAAAGTTGACCATATTATACGATATCATGTTAAGGTCATTATTGAGAAGTTCTTCAAAGATGAAAGTGTGACATTTCAAGCTCAAATTTTGAGAGGTCTCTTAACATCAAAGAAATTAAAAAACGCTACAACTCTATTGGTAATTCAGAAATCAATGAAAGATAAAAATGTGATTCATAATATAAATAGTGCTCTACAAAAAATTGAAATATCTAGAAAGAAAAAAGATCTAGCTACACGTAGAGCAATGCAAATGGCAGTGGTTTTATCAGGTACTAAAGAAAATTATTTGATAAAATCTATGGCAAAAATATTAGGGACCTCATGAAAAACATTACACAAACATAGGAAATTTCGATTACAAATACATGAAAATGATGAGCTCGCTTGCTGGACAATTATTTGTAGGCAACCATACAAAGATAAACTTGGAGAAGATGTTAAAAAAATAATATATGAATATTGGATGAAAAATTCATTTGTTTCACCAAAAGCAAGGGATGTGATGTGGCGAAGAATAACACGAAATCAGTATGAAGAACATGCAAAACATATCTTGGACACAACTCAGATAGAGTTGGTCAATAAGTTCATAGAAGAGAATCATGGAATTAATGTCTCAATCAGTACTTTTGTGCAACAAAAACCATGGTATGTTAAACCTATCACTGTACGATACACTTGTTTTTGTCATTATCATGTGGAATTTCAATTATATTATGACACTTTCCTTAATTTTGGTAAAACATTTTGGAAAAATTCACCTCCTTCTTGCACTATCCATGGTTTCATATTCAAAATTCTATGTGAAAGAGAAAGTCATGAATTATTTTACCAAAAAAATATGTTGGTGGTAAAAAATGTGATCATTGTGGAAATTTGACTTTATTTTACAACAAATATTCTATTGATATAAATGATCAATCATTGTCTAACCTAAAAGTTAAATGGAAGAGATATGAATATATCCATACATCGATTAGTTCAAATAATAATACAAGTGTTAAAAGAATTGAATTACAAGAAGAAGAAATTCCCGTCATAGAGTTTTTGAAGAAATTTGAAACATAAATTTAAAAGTATGCCAAGCATTCATATAGAGCTCGATGGTAGGACCTGAAATTCAAGAAATCATGTGAAATATTTCCATTGGGGACCATTTTGTCAATAGTTGATTTTGCAAAGAATTACACATTTGTTGCACAAAATGAAATACAGAGTGAATATTATAATTCTGACCAAGTATCTATGCTTGTCCATATTCTATATAGACATGATGAACAAAATGTTGCTGATATCGAAAACACTAGTGAGAATCGACATGTTATTAAAGAATATCACTTTTATATCAACGATGATTGTACACATGTTACACATTTTGTACAACATTATTTTGATAAGATTCATGACTCATTGAAAGGTCGTGGAATACAATTCAATGTACATTGGATATGGTCAGATGGATATGTAGGTCAATTCAAATCTTCACGATCAATCTTTTAGTTGTGTCGTCTTCATAAGAAAGCCCACATTAAACATCGTTGGAATTTCTTTGAGACTAGTCATGGAAAAGGAGAACACGACAGTGTAAGGGCATGTATAAAATGAGCACTTTGAAGATATGAAATGGATCACTTTGCAGACAGACTTGTCTCAACTGAACAAGTTGTTCAATGGTGCGACGCTGCACTAAGATATCAGACTAACCCATCAAGGGAGGTAGGAATGTATGTACATATATGTACAAATTAACTTGCATACGATTTTAATGTATGCTATATTAATTTTCTAATTTTAAACATTTATAAATTATATAGTTTAAACAGTATGACAATGATTATGTTCAACATATATAAATTGTATTTTAATAACATATTTAAATTCTTGTTTGAATTTACTATAGGTTTTTTTGGCATATTGGAGTCAAATATGTAGATATATCTATTACATATGAAGCTGAAACAGTAAAAGGGACTCAAAAATTGCATTCAATTAAAACAAAAGGATTGTCGAAATGCGTTTGCATTTGCTAAAAAAAATTATTCTTGTTTTTGTCATGTTTGCATAGAGGACACACGATCCAATGATGTTTGTGAAAACAATATGTATGTAAAACCTTTGTAACATATAGAACTAAATACAAAGGGGAAAATCAGAGGAGATTATAGTATCATATGAAGGTGATCGAGTTTCTGATATTGTTAGAGAAGATAACTTTTCAATCGATATATATATATATATATATATATTATAGTATATAGTAACCCTAAAAAAATGGCGAAAGGAAAAAACAAAAATATGGAAAAGAAAAAAAAAAAAACATTGAAAAAAACTAAAAATTAAGTAGTAAAAATAGAAAAAAAAATTAACAAAAAACTAAAAAAGTAAAAATAAAATTAAAAACAAGCTAGATTTAAAAAAAAAAGAAAATTAACAAAAAAAATTAGATTAAAATGATGATTACTTTAAAAAACAAATATAAAAATATATATAAAAAAGACAAAAATAAAAAATGTTAAAAAATTATTTCATAAATCATAAAGAATTTGGAAAAAACAAGTAAGTAAAAATAGAAAATTAAAAAAAAGAACATTAGCAAAAATTAGGAAAAAAATAAAACAAAACAAGTTTTAAAAAAATAGAAAATTAACGAAAAATTTAAAAAACTAGTAAAATTAATATAAAAAAAACAAAAATAAATTAAAAAATAAAAATAAATAAAAATAGAAAAAGAGAAAGAAGAAAGAAATGTATATTTTGATATATATATATATATATATATATATATATATATATATATATATTAATATATATATATATTTTTTATTATACCTATATTTTTTTATAAAAAAAATAAAAAAAATAAAAATTGATTTATTTTTTTGTTTTAAGCAATTTTTTTTTACAAATCATTAAAAAAAATAAACTTTTTTTTTAAAAACAAATTTGTATATATATATCGCTCGATCGGGCTGGATGAGCTGGCAAGGAACGATATGATGAACCGACGGCGCAGAGATCAGGCGGCATCAGGTGATGATCACGGCATTATGGCCATAGGCAAGTGGGGCGGCCGGTAGAGGAGTGGAGAGGGTCTGGCGACTGATGGAAGGGACGACATGTTGGTGAAGGCTCCAGATAATAATGACGCGGGCCTCGGTTTATTCAAATGGCATGAAACAGTTTTGAATCCCGTCATTCTAAGAAATTGTGAGAGCGTAGGGTGGCGAAGAGATAAACGCCGAGCACCGAACAATTCTCCTCGAACCAGGCAATCAGGACGCGTTTGTAGATTGAACAGACCCCGGAGGGTAGAGGGTGGACGTTACCGCAGCGGGCGAAGGGAGATGGAGGCGGAAGGAAGTGGGAGCGCGAGGCGTTGGACGCGCAGCAGTGGCCAAGATGACCAGAGAAAACCCGAAGAAGACTGGAAAGGAAAGCGGAAGGTGGAAGACGTAGTGCAGGAGAGAATGCAGGTGTTGGAGAATTCGGAAGGCGAGAGCGAGGAAATGGAGAAAGACCAGGAGAATGAGGAGTGGAGAGGATGATGGAAATACCACCCGGCAGACGAATTCCAAGATACAGGAGACAGAGGCAGGGGAGGCCAGTCGGTAGGCAGAGGCAGGGGAGGCTCCCGCGGAAGGAAGGGTCGCAGAGGTAGAGGCGGCCGCCGGAGGAGGGATTTGGCGGAGGGGAGAAGCCGACGAGGTCGACAATGCAGCCCCAATCTGGAGGAGACGGCTGAGCCTGCGGGGAGTGAAGGGACGAAGCAGACCAGGCAAACAATTGGGAACAGAGTCAGAATAGCTGAGAAGGAGTATAGGGAGAAGTCCAATCCCAAGATTAGGAGAATTATGGAACACTGGGAAGAAGAAGCCATCCAGGCACAATCTGAAGAAGAGATGGAGGATTGGATTGCTCTCATGCTTGACCCTGGTCATACCAGGGGCATAATGACCCTGTACAAGCAGTCTCTTCACTTGTACTGGGTCATGAAAAGGCTCATGGCTAAAGCCTTGGAACAGGTCGCCACGGAGATGGCTGAGATGGTCCAGAGTACTCCGAATGTGAAAAAAGAACTGAAGGATATAGTCATAACCCTGCTCCTGCAAGAGAAAAGACTGGAGGACCTGCAACAGCAACTGGTGGCAAGTGAAGCGCTGGTGAAGAAGGAGAAAGTTCAGCAAGACGAACCAGAGAAAAAATGATCCATGACATGTTTCAGTTTTGTTTTAGGACCTGCTTTCTCTACTTTATTTTAGACATGCAGAAATATGATGTTTTTATATTGCAGAAACAATATATAGGTAGTCATAGGGATAAAGACAAAGACCAGTTTCAAACATTCTATTTTTGGGCTGCTGTGAAGAACTATCGGTGGTCAATAAAGCTGGTTTCCCTCCGGGGCGGGATGAGACCACCATGACTTTGTAATGTTTTTGTGTAAATAGAAATCGGAACTACCCAACTTACAAAAAAAAAAAAAAAAAATTGTATATATATATATATTTAATTTAAATTAAAAAATTATTTTATTTATTTAATTAGTTAATTAATTAATTTTTTTATTTTATTATATATATATATATATATATATTATTTTTTTAACTTTTTTTTTTTTATTAAAAATAAAAAATAAAAAAATTTGGTGTGGCCCTCCGCCCACAGCCGTGCCACCACGGGCGGGTAGGCGATTCCCTAGTATCTAGATAATAATTAAATATAGAGCTCTAGAAATAGATAATAAAATAAAGTCCATATTGACAAAGTTAATTTCATGTAAATTATGATATGAATTTACACTTGTTTTATTGTGCAGGAGATGTTTTTGTTGTAGTTGTACTCACTAACAACATAGAAAATGTCAAGTATTATTTGATGCGTTGCACTGAATGAAAGATGAAGTTATTAGAAGATTATGATGATAACAATTTTATATATGACAAAGCGTCTATTATACTTAAAGGTTGTTTTTTTCAAGAAACTCACCAAATTGAGAGTAATGTTTATTTTCAAGGCTATCAACCCAATGTCATAAGTTGTCAATATAGTCCCTTGGTGAGTGCAACGCACATAAAGTTGATAGAAGTTCAATAATAAAAAAAAAACAATTGAAAGTGAAAAAATGGATAATATCAAAAGTTGACCATGAACGAATAATTGAAGATGGCATTTCATTAGAATTTTTTTAATTTAACTGTCCGACAATTTCTTCTAATTGGATTCATCTTTGAGAACTTAGAGTTCAAGTACATTGTCAAAATTTCTTTTTGTGCACTCTTAAGTTGTACATTCTTGAGAATGTGATGATGTGAAAGCGATACTCATTGGGTCTTGTATTGAGTGACAGAGTTATATGTATACTGCTTGTTATGTAGACCTGTATTGGAGATTTAATGCTTTGTTAATTTGTGATGTATACTGCTTTGTTACTGCTCTATTAATTTGTGATTGTGGTTGCTTGAGTCGAGCGGAGTTACTTCTCTGTTAATTTGTGATTGTGGTTGGTTGAGTAAATTATTAAGAATCATTTAATAATATTATAGGAATGATTGAATGCAAAATGTACCAACTAAATTCAAATTTACTTACATTTCTACATATTCATGAACTTAAATTATATGTAAAACCTTTAAAAGAATCAAACCATGCACATGCATCATGCAAATTGTTATCATTGTTTTAGGCATCTACAATGAATTATACTTGATTCGTTCAAATGAAAAATGTAGACCACATTTTGTAATTTGCAATTTTAATAAATTCATTTTAAATAAGTCAAGACAAAACAACTTTAAACAAAACTTAATAATCATCTACTAACAATATAGGAATGATTGAATGCACAATGTACAAACTAAATGCAAATATGTAAAACATTTAAAAGCATCAAGCCATGCATGCATCATGCAAATTGTGGGCCATGTTTTATAATGCAATTTTATCTAACCTATGTAAATGTGCATTCAAACAATTTTATATTTTGTAATTTTCGATTTTAATAGATTCATTTTAAATAAGTCAAGAAAAACAACTTTAAACAAAACCTAAGAATCATCTACTAATATTAGGAATGATTGAATGCAAAATGTACCAACTAAATGCAAATATGTAAAACATTTAAAAGCATTAAACCATACATGCATCATGCAAATTGTGGGCCATGTTTTATAATGTAATTTTATTTAACTTACGTAAATGTGCATTCAAACAACTTTATATTAAAAGTTAACCATCAACCGACATCCATAGAAGCCTTTCTATACATGAATGAAAAATGTACATGTACCGTATTTTATAATGCAATTTTAAGTTGACATTATTTTAGACATCTACATCGAATTATACTTGATTCATTCAAATGAAAAATGCATATCACATTCTGTAATTTGCAATTTTAATAGATTCAATTTAAATAAGTCAAGACAAAACAATTTTAAACAAAACCTAAGAATCATCTACCAACATTATAGGTATAAGAATGATTGAATGCAAAATGTCCCAACCAAATGCAAATTTACTTTCATTGCACTAGATATTCATGAACTTAAATATGTAAAATCGAGTTTGAAGCATCAAACCTTACATCATGCAATTGTACCATGCAAAATGTACATAAACTCCAAAATTAATATGTATTAAATCATAATAAATAGTTCAACATTTAATTTATTTCCAAAATTTTAAAATATATAATAAAAAGTTGTCAAATAATAAGATGCATCAATTCATAATAAAGACTTTTACTTTAAATATAACATTAAAAAACCGTGAAATAAAAATTTGCATCAATTTAGACAATCTCACTCAAATATACGATCTATCAATCTCCTCGTCCTCTTCTTTGAATCATGGGTGCCCTGCACAACATGTGTAATTGCATATATACAAAAGATTACGTATTTTAAAATTAAATGAAAATGATCATCAAAACAAAATTATAAAAAATTTCAAATTCCATACAATACTTCATGGTGTGCGCCCTCCATTGTGCCCTTCTGGTGTTTCTTCTGCATTGCGCCCTCTTGGATACCCTGTACAATACATGTACATGGGTAGTGGGTGATTATGGGAATCACCCTCTAGCCCCCAACACAGTGGAGGGTGATTATGGGAATCACCCATGGTGCCATCTCTCCACCAACATGGCAAAGGGTGTTTCCCATAATCAACCTTTAGCCCCGACATGACCAAGGGTGATTTTGGGGATCACCCTCTAGCCTTGACACGACAGAGGGTGATTCTCGAAATCACCCTCTGCCCCCCAACATGATGGAGGGTGATTCTTAGAATCACCCTCTTGCACCTAGCACGATAGGTGGTGATTCCAGGAATTGACTTGCCACCCTCGCCCAATGGCCAAGGGGTTGCGGGTCAAGGCACCCGCCCCGGTCTGTGACTCCTTCGCGGATGGACAGGGGTGGCAAGCTGATTTTTAATATATATATATATATATATATATATATATATATATATATATATATATATATATATATATATATATATATTATATATATATATATATAATTTTTGTTTTAATTTTGATTTTTTTAATGTTTGAATTTTCAACGTTTTATAGGTTTTTTTTTATATATTTTGATTTTCTTTTTTAATTTTGATTTTTTTTGTCATTTTTAATTTTTAATTTTTCAATGTTTTTATTTGATTTTTTTTTTGGGTTATGATTTAATTAGTTTTTTTTAATTTTATTGATTGATTTATTTTTTTTTGCTGTAGGGGTTGTGTTGATGTTCAACTAACAACCTTACCTCAATATGTGTCAATTTAATAGTTGATTTTTCAATTTTCGTTACAATGAATAAAATTTGCTTCCATTATGTGTTAATTTGACGGTTAATTTTTAAGTTTCAATTGCAATGGGTCAAGACACCCCCACTATGTGTCAATTTGATGGTTGATTTCTAAGTTCTTGGTTCAATGTGCCAAGTTTTCTTAGGCTAAGATTTTAAAAGAACTATATTTTTAGCATTTGGTACAATGACTTTTTGATTTAGGTATTTATTTTTAAGGTTTAATTTAGTCATAATATTCGATCTCGAAATGTGTTGAAAATATAAGTTTTGTTATAATCATGATATTTGTTTTTAATTCCATGACTGGAAAATGTTGAAATTTTAAGGTTTTTTTGAGTCATGATATTTTATCTTTAACCTATGGTTGAAAAATACCAAAATTATAATGTTTTTCAGAGTCATAATGCCATGGTTGAAAATTGTTGGAAATTTTAGGTTTTTTTGGAGTCGTGATATTTTATCTTCAACATATTTGTTGAAAACTATTGGAATTTTAATGATTTTTGGAGTCATGGGATTTTATTTTTAATGTCATTGCTAAAAAATATTGGAGTTTCAACAACAGAAAAACACGTTGATGTCAACATCAACACTTTTTTTTTTATTTCAAGGTGTTTTTTTGCACAAAACAAATGTTTTTACTGTCATTTTGAAAAAAAATGTTGAAAATTTACCCCAAAAAAATGTCATTCCGACATACACACTTTTCCTTTTTGGGTTGTTTCTTTCATGTTTTTTGGGGATATTTTTGGCTAGAGTTCTCATTTTGAAGCTAGAATTCTCGTTTAATCAGTTAGTTTGTTATTAATGTCCATAAAATAAAGCTTGGTGTCTAGATGAATTATGTCTGTTGAAAGGAATAACCTTGCTGATTAAGTTTTTCCTGCCTTATTTGCCATACCATTGTTGATTTATATTGGTATTTGTACCTTTTGGTGTGCTTGCATGACTACCATCCACGCATCTTCTTTATCTTTTTCTAGATGTCTTTGCTATTTTCTTAGATTGTTTTTGAGTGCATCAACGTAGTTGATCGGTTTTATGCCGTCCTTTTCTATCGTTGATGAACTTCACTCTCCCTTGTTGTTATTTGGGATATCTTCATAAAGGCCTATATTCAATAATGGTGATATCTGAAGGCTAAGGATGTGATCTAATGACTTAGAACCTTCAACAAGCTTCAAGTTTTGATAAAGAATCTGGGGTCTTTTCTAATTCTTTTCTTAAAAGAACGATTTTTTCTTCCAACTTTTCACAATGTTCTTCCTTTTCTTTGAACTTATTTGCCATAATCACCTTTATCCTTTTGCATTCTTCGAATTCAATTTTTAGAAGAATGACATAATCTACATCATAGTCTTTATCCTTATATTCTTGTCGTTATTTTTCTAGCTGATCTACATTTCTTCTCATAGGTCTTAGTTCTTCCAAGGCACTTATGATTTCTCCTTCAAATTCTACTTCTGCTTCAATCTCTTCTTCAATATTTTGATCATTCATAACCATGAATAAAATCTCTCCTCTTTCATTATCATACATACTTCTATTTCTTTCATAATCACTATCTTCCTTGGAGTACAAACTTCTCTTTTTGATATATTATCTTTTTTTATGGTCATTAAATTTCAATTTTGCATCATCATCACTATAATTTAATTTTGCATAAAGGCATTTAGATGTGTAGTGTCCTATTCTACCACATACAAAACATTTAAACAAAATCCTAACTTTGAACTTTCTAGTTCCTCCTTTTATCTTTCTTACAAATTTGGTTTCCTCTCTATATGATTCATGATTGGAGTATTTCTAAAACTTATGGTTGCTCCTTTCCCTGGTTGCTTTGAACGCAACTTCTATGGATATTGTCTTCTCCTTTTTTGTCCTTAGTTCGTATGTAGTAAGAGTTCCATGAAGGGTATCCATGCTTAAATTTTGGATGTGAGATATCTCCTCAATGGTTGAAATTTAAGGATTAAACTTTGAAGAAAGATATCTTAATAATACGAACAATATTAGCTTCCTTAACCATCTCATCGAGACCTTTGGTTGTGTTGACTATTCCTTGTACTTAAAGGAAATATGAGGCAATATTTACATCTTCTTCCATTTTCAAACTTTCAAACAAACCTCTACATGTTTGTAGCTTGTCCTCCTTTACTTTGTAATCTCCTTCATAACAACTTTTAAGCTTGTCCCAAAGATCTTTTGCTGAATTGCAATGCACTACTTTGACAAATTCGATATATGATAAACCATCCAAAATTGCATGCTTTTCCATGGCATTAAATGTATAGAGTACTTTACTAACTGAATCAATAGGAGTTGTAGGAACTTGATAACCGTTTTCAACAACCATTTAGACATCAATACCTAAATACATAATGTAGGTGCTCATTCTTATTTTCTAGAAAGCATACTTTGATCAATCAAACTGTGGAGCCTTGCTCGAAGAAGATCCCCTAAGATAAGCCATATTCCTTACCTTCCAATTATTATCTGTCCCTGAAGGAACTCACTATGATACCAATTGTTAGAATTATGGTTACATTGAGAGGGGGGTGAATGAATTTAATGGATAATTTAACGAAACTTAACAATTCATCATAACTGAATTCATAACAACGTACCAACATAATCAATCATCACATAAATACACAAGGACACCAGATATACGTGGAATCAAACCTTGTAGGAGAAAACCACAAATCTTATTATTTTATTCTCCAATATTTTATTACAATAATTCACTGGCACCAACCAACTTTAGGCTACAACTTGGTTGAGGTACCAACCAACTTTAGGTTACAACTTGATTGAGGCACCAGCCTAAAAAATATGCAAGCACCAACTTGATGTAGGCTACAACATGATTGAGGCACTAAAGTTTGAAATATATAAGCACCCACTTATTGTAGGAAACAACTTGATTGAGACAAAAAACTTAGAATATCACAAAGGACCTTCCTTTTCACAATATTTCAAACTGGATCCACAACCTTCAATTCATTCCTCAATTCAAACTCACCGAAACTACTCACTCTTCCACAACGAATTTGAATAAGATGAGGCTCAACTCTAATCAGTATTTCAACTTCTTTAAACAAATAGCCCCAGCCTTAGCTAGCAACAAATAAATTCATCTCTTCAATCCATAATAGATTAAAAAAAAATTATAAACAGGGTGCACTCTCGGCTATATGGATTATCCGATCTTGATCACTTCAGTCCTCACTTAAGATGTCATCATGATTCTCTGCGACACTGTCCAAATAACCACTCTAATTCTCTGCAATTTGTTGAAGAATGAAGGGCAATGATGTATGTTAGGATTCTCCGCTTCATGATAAGAATTTGTGAAGCACTTTTACAATTATCTTAGCTTGATCTTCTTCATCTTATTAGTGTGTGCGTTTCATCAAGCTGCTACCAAAATCATAAAGACGATAACACAAATGTTGGCTCTTTGCCAGGGCCAAAACCTCTCTCTCTTAGAGAGGAAAAACCTTTGGTAAGTTTTTCTTATTGAAGCTTCTTATTTATCACTGCCAAACCCTAGAACCTTGACTAGGATGTCCTCCAAATAGAAGTTAAGTCTTCTCCTCTTTCCTGCACTTTGTTCCTGACACATAGACTTCCTTCTTCCGACACTTTGCTCCCCAACACTTCATCCTTCTTCTTTGCTGCTTCTCTAGAGATAGACCTTTCTTGAGAGAGATGTATAAGAGATGTTCCTCTTCTATACTTAGTGACGTCATTTTCTCAAGTAGACTCCTTCCTTCTTTGACCAAACAAGATGTTTCTTGAGATGTAGGAGTAGACTCGATATGACTGTACATCAGCCCTAAACTCTTTGCAAGTGTGGCAGAGATCCTTGTAGTTTAGTGTCCTTTCACCTTCGTTTGAGAGAGAGAATTATTCGCTTGACTTGGGAGGCCTTGTAGGCCTAATTTCTAGCCCAACCAATAATGATTCTTGGACTATTCTCTAGCTGCTGTTATACCCAAAGATTTACCCTCCCTTTCTTCGCACATGTGACTATTTCTAGCCCTAGAAACAATCCTACACTGTCGCTTTATCTTCTCCTTTCTTCGCTACACTTAGGAGACCCTTTAGACTTGTCTTTTCCTCTCTCTTCTCGGCTTCTATCCTTCGCTGATTTCAAAGATGCTTGGTGGACATTGAGAGGGAGTGGACAACCTCTATATATAGAGGATTGTCCCTCCTTTAGGTCGTCTTGAGGCTGACTTGTTAGGCCAACGTGAACTTTCTTCATTGGTTTGCTTCCTTTTGAGGATGTTGCTGCATGGATAGGACTTGAAATTGGCTTGAAGGTATTCCTTTGACCTTAAACAATTTTTGTACATAGTGTAACATGCCCTCTAAGGGTCTTACATAAATACATTGACCTTTTGACTTTCTAGAAGCACTTAAACATGTGCTTGGCCTAATTCAATGAGAAAGAAACTCATTGACATATATTATAAAAATAATATTTATTTTCTTGAATAAATAAAAATATCAAAAGTACATTTATGAAGATCAAACCTAGTTACATTTCCTTCAACACTCCCTCTTAACTAGGGAGGTATTCATACAACATTACAAGGTGTTTGGCTATGTTTCAATCTTGAAGAATTCACATAAGAGAAATCATATTGGAAATCCATCTGTTATAGCATCATAGTAACCAGCATTGTTTCCACAACAAGGCCTTGACTGAAAAATCTATCTATCAATATATCATAGCACAATGTTGGCGAGACCAATGATTTATAAACACCTTATTCATTGTCTCTCAAAGTACATACCCACCCGGGTATTCACTGAGTATGACCTTCTAGGAATATTTTATCCTGGGTTCCCAGCCCTCAAAGAATATCGCTCCTCTTGCCTACTCTTGTCTTGAATTCCCTACACATCCTCAAAGAGTATCAGATGCCAAATGATTACCTAATCCTCCCATTCTTTCTTCCCAAGTGAAGACAAGAATTTTGTGTTATTTCGTCTCAATTGAGGAATACATGCCCAAGTATCCTCTGACAAGGTAGTTGTCCAGGTTCCTTTGTAATTGGGAACTTGTTATAACTCCCTCTTAGCTAGGGACTTGTCCATGCATCAACAACTTCTTCTTCGTGGGTCCTCCAGATGCTTGATCACTTTCTTCACTTGGATCTTATTGGATAGATTAGTCAACCACCTTATGCTCCTCGTGAGAGCACTTCTTCATTGCTTGTTTCTAGGACTAGTCAACATTCTTTCTTCACTTGCTTCTTAGTCACAAATATTATACTCCTTATGTGAGTATTTATTTTGTTGACTTTCATTGCATTGTAGTACATGCCTTCGAGCATGTCATTGGTGAAAGAGACTCTTTCCTACTTGATCATGTCATAGAACTATTCCCATGACTCAATAATATACAAATGATAACATGACTAAACTCGATGCATACATACCTCATCTTGATTCTCATTTGATCATATTAGCTTCATTTGGTTGTCCTTGGTGTGGCCCTTCTTGCTTCATCTCAGCTTGCCTGCATATCATCCTTTTCTTGAATCCCATGAATGGGATTCCCAATGAGACATCTGCTTTTGTTTATGAATATTCTTTTGAAGATTCCATCATATGATCTTAAAGACCCTTACCCTACAAATTTTTCGTTCATTTCGATGATGGAGGTATTCTAAGATTCTTAATCATGATCAATTTTATTTCATTATGGATGAGGTCATATTCTAGGTATGCTCCTTCTACATGAATATCTTGGGCTATATCTACCATGCTCCTATATTCTAGAAGATATTTCTAACCATGAATTTTGTTCTCATTTATAAATTCTCTTTCTACATGAGTATTTATAACTCTATGTACTTCATTCTTATGGATTCTAGAAGATGTTTATAGCCATGCAATTTTACTATATTCCTACATCCTCCTACCCCTCTCTAAAATTTGAAAGAAGACTTTAAGTAAAGATTTTGACTTAATCATAGTAGAGACCCGGAGGATCTTCCTTATTTTTGCTTCTTTTATTCTTCTTTCATTTATTGAGTCACATGAGATTCTTCCCTTTTCCTTTTGTTGTTGTTGTCCTTATTTAGTTTAGGACAATTCCTCTTGCAATTTCCACGTTATTGGTGGCTGTACCTAAGTGGCAATGGAAAATGAAAACGATACTTCCCTCTGCATTTCTGAGGACACCTCTATACCTTGTTGTTCCCGGGTTCCCTTTTGAAGCCCCATCAATGTTGTATTTTAAATAGCCTTCCGGAGGAGGATGCCAAAAATCCTTCTCCGTATCCGACGAAATGATCTTCCTGTCATGGCCAAGGAGGGTGAGCCCTTTCATCCCTAGCTACCTGAGAATGTTTAAATCTACTTCTGAGGGGGGGTTTCTAGGGAAGTTGCGAACAGTGGTTCTCACAGTCTCCTTGAGTTGTTTCAGGATTATCTCCAGCAAGTGTTGAGGGGGCTTTTTTTCTGCCTTAAAAATTCTTTTGTTCCTCTCCTTCCACACATTCCATATGATGAATCTTGGTGTAAGAGCCCACGCTGAGTTAAGAATTTCATTATCTGATTTTTTTTTCCTCCAGTTGATGAGGGTACTAATGACGCTACCTCTGTCTCTATTAGATTGTTGAAAAATTTTAGCAAATAATTCCCAAAACTAGGATGTGAAAATGCAATTATTGAGTAAATGTTCCAAGGTTTCTTCTTTTGCTTCATAGAGCGTGCATCTTGAAGGCCCCTGAAAACCTCTCTTCCTTATGTTATCCCAAGTCAGGATTTTTTTTGTGATACACTACCCACATGAATAGTTTGATTTTCATCCACCCTTGATGCCTCCAAAGATTTTTCCAAATTTTGTCCGGAACCAGGGGATCCAGCTCAAGGAGAATGCTTTTTGCTTCCTTAAGAATAAAGGTGCCCTCTTTGTTACTCCCCCATCTCAATTGGTCTTGTCCCTCTGCCACTAAGATCTTCCTTTTCTCTACTATTTTCCTGAGCTCCTTTGCTTTAGTTTTCAGGAGATTGTTATTTCTGCACTCTATGTTTCTCCAGATTCTCCACTTATCCATAGGATGAGAATGTATCCAGAAATCCTTAACCTTTATTAAACCTTGGGAATCTGACTCTTGTTTAAGTTCAAGGAATTCTTCTTTTAGCAGAATTGGTTCTTGCTGCCACTTGTCTTCCCAGAAAAGAGCAAGATTTCCTTCTCTGATTTCCCAGAAGCTATTCTCTTGTACCAGTCTTCTATTCTCCCAAGGGTTTGTTCCAAATATAAGAACCCTTTATATTTCCTGACATTCTTATAAGATCCCCGTTCTGCCAGGAACTAGCATATTTTTCTTTCTAGATATTTGCCCATTGAGTCTCTGGATGCTGGACCCAACGCCACCAAAGTTTGGCCCCTAGAGCCTTACTGAGAATCTCCTGATCATCCAATCCAAGTCCTCCATGGTTCTTGGGCTTACAAATTTTATCCCAAGACACCAAGGCCCATTTCCTATTACTCTCCTCCTTGCCCCAAAGGAAGTTTCTTTGAATATTTCTAAATTCCTGAAGGACCCCTTTTGGAGCTGGGAGGGCCGATAACATGAAAATAGGGATAGCTTGAAGCGTTGCTTTTGTAAGAACTAACCTGCTAGCGAAGTTTAAAGATCTAATGGTCCATTTATTGACTTTGTCCTACAACTTGTTAATCAAAGGTTCCCATATACTTTTGAGCATTGGTTTTGTAGTTAGAGGGACTCCTAAATATATTGAAGGAAGGAAATCCCTTTGAAAGCCAAGAATTCTGGAGATATTTTTCTGAATAGCAATATTGGTTTTGAAGAAGAAAATTTTAGATTTGGAGAGATTAACTTCCATACCTGAAGCCAAGGCAAAAAGAATCAGAATTTTTTTTTAGTTTGAAGCTTCTTGGACTGTGGGGAGTCCCTGTAGCATGGTATCATCTACAAATTGTTGGTGAGTCAGGGCCTGCCCATTTTCAATAAGCTGCAGACCTTTGATCTTTCCTTAAGATTTCGCCTGCTTTATAGCTCTCCCTAGTCCTTCCATCATGATGATAAAAAGAAAGGGGGAGAGCGGGTCACCCTGTCTGATGCCTCTTGAGGGACTAAAGATCTTTGAGGGAGAGCCATTGACCAATATAGAAAAACTGGAGGAGGTCACCAGTGCCATTACCCATCTGACCCAGCTGTGATCAAATCCAAAAGCAATCAACATTTTCTTAAGGTAGACCCAATTTACCTTGTCATAAGCTTTGGCAATATCTAATTGCATGATCATACCCACTTGCTTCTTGCTAGTTAAAGAGTGCACCACTTCTTGCGATTCAATGATGTTATCCAGAATTTGTTTTCCTTCCACATAACCTGATTTCTATCCTGATACCAGGACCAAAAGTAAAGGTTTGAGTTTGTTAGCCACAACCTTGGATATAATCTTATAGATTACGTTGCATAGGGCTATGGGTATGTATTTATCCGGTGTCTGAGCAATTTCCTGTTTGGGGATTAGGGAAATGAAGGATGTATTGAGGGCTTTCAGAATGGTTTTTTTTGACCTGGAATCCTCCACAACCTTCAAAATGTCATGCTTAAGAATATTCCAGCAAGCTTTGAAAAAGTCCACATTAAAACCATCCGGGCCCGGTGCTTTGCCATTCTGCATGTCTTTGAGGACATCACTTAGCTCCCCTTCCGTTACTGGTCTATTAAGGTTAAAGTTGTCCTCTCTAGAAACCAGTTTCGGTACATTAGTAGTTATTTCCCTGATGGATTGCTCTCTATCTGAGTTGTTCTCCTATGTTATACCTTGAATTGTGGACAAACACAACTTCTATAGCTTTATGGGAGATCTGCAATTCTCCTGCTTCATTCTTGATCGAAGAGATGTTGTTGTGAGCTCTATTGGCTAGGGTGGTTCTATGGAAAAACTTAGTGTTTCGCTCTCCTTATTTTAGCCATTGAACTCTGGACTTTTGTCTCCAAAATATTTCCTCTTGTTTACAAAGATTCTCCCATTCTTGATAATGTCTATTCGCTTGTTTACTGATGTCTTTATCAAAGCCTTCCTTGATTAGAGCTTGGTTGAGAACCAACATTTTGTTTTCAACTACTCTCTTCTCTTCAAAAATATTACCAAAATCCTTCTTGTTCCATTCCTTAAACCGGAATTTGATGTGCTTTAGTCTTTTGTGAAGAAGATACATACTAGTCCCCTGAATCTGCAAGTCCTCTGTCCACCATTTCTCAATGTTGCTTATGAAGTCTGGGTGTGATAGCCATATATTTTCAAATATGAAAGGTTTGTTTCTAGGAGTACCTATACCCTTGATTTCCAATTGAATTGGTCAATGGTTTGAGCCTCCAAAGGGAAGAACTTGCGCTATTACCTCTTTACCATTCAGCATAAGATTCTCCGAGATGAAGAATCTGTCTAGCTTTGAGGCAACAAGGGCCTCTCCTCCCCTCCTATTATTCCAAGTAAAGAGGCCAGTATTCCAATTAGTATCAACCAGATTTATGTTATCAGAAAAGGTTTGGAAAGCCATGGAGTCTTTACCTAGAGATCTTGTTCCTCCTTTTTTCTCTGAAAGGGATTTAATCATGTTGAAATCCCCTCCCATGATCCAGGGTATATCTGCATGTTTGTTCTTGAGATCCATTAGGGTATCCAGAAACTTAAGTTTGTCATCTATTTTTTGAGGACCATAAACATTTGTGACCAGAAAGGTGTCCCTTTCTCCTACCGGATGAATAACAACTGATAAGTAATTTCTAGAAGCCTCAGCTTCTAGAATGCCAAATTGTGGGGATTCCATAGAGTGAGTATGCCCCCTGCTGTATTCTCTGCTTTTACTTCTAGAAAATCATAGCTACTGAGCCATTTACTGTGGATTTGTCTTACCTTTTTAATGGAACATTTTGTTTCTTGGATGAACATTATATCTAACGTTTCTTGTTTCATTCTGTTACTAAGCATTCTTTGCTTTCTCTTACTCCCTAGACCTCTAATATTCCAATATGTCAACTTCATTATAAAATATTTGCAAAGGAGTAGCTGGCTAGATCTTTCATCTTACCTGAATCAATCATCAACTTTCCACACTCCATCAAGATTTCATTCTGCCTTTTCCTCCCTCTTTTCTTGCCTGGATTTCTGGTAGCTAGTCCCAACGTAGCTTTCATCGTTCTCACCCCTCGGTTGTCGTGCTTATTTATGTTGTTCTCTCTCTCTAACTTACCAGCTTGCGTTTTCCATAGAAACAACTGTTGGATTCTGTTGAGTTCTTCTTGAGGTAGCGAATCCACTCCCCCTGTAGTATCTTGCCTCAAGAATCCTTCTAGGTCTAGGTTTTCTTTATCAAGAATTTCTAGTAGTTCATGGTCCTCTGGGTCCGTATCGTTTTGGGTCATCTCCTGATCCATTTCTTGTTCAGCATCGCTCATAGTGGCCTCTTTTTGGTACTCATTATTTAGTGTTTGTTCCAGGTTTCTTTCCTTCTCCTTTTCCACATAACTCCCTTCCATTGTTTGATCTTCTATAGTTATCTTTTCCTCTTCCTGAAGCACTTGAAAACTGTTCTACCTGAACTGTTGTCCT
Source organism: Pinus taeda (assembly GCA_000404065.3). Classification (NCBI taxonomy): domain Eukaryota; kingdom Viridiplantae; phylum Streptophyta; class Pinopsida; order Pinales; family Pinaceae; genus Pinus; species Pinus taeda. The sequence goes on along the minus strand of APFE030901242.1, from coordinate 21,846 downwards.
TTGCGCTGTTGCATTTTTGGTCCTCTTTTACTTCCTTTGCCTCGGTTGACCACTTTCTGGAAGCTATCTGATTCTTTCATTGTGTTGATTCCTCTTTTGTTTATTTCTTTGTTGAGCGGACAGTCTCTGAAAAGATGTCCATGTTCATGGCATTTGCGACATCTGAATGGAATGTGCTCATAATCTACTGTTTGCACCCATTCTTCATCAAAAACTTCCAAGATTATCTCCTCCGGTTGAGCTCCTAATAGATCCATGTTTACACATATTCTAGCAAAGGAAGTATATTTTCCCCTTCTGATGGCTTCGGAGGCTTTAACATAGCGACCTAATTTATTGCCTATGGCCGCTAATGATTCATTTTGCCAATAATCAATAGGTAGAGAGTAGAGCCTTACCCAGGTCGACACTGAAGTAAAAGTTTCCTTCTCTTGAACAAAATTCATCATCCCTGGTCTCATGTAGAGCCCCGCAGCAGCATAGAAGTGAGGCCCTCCTTCAAATATTATGTCCTTGTCTTCAATATTAGTGAACACCACCGTAAAGAAACCCTTCGACCTTAGATGAAGATCTATGCTCCCTTTAGGTTTCTAGTGGTATTTGATCCACCACTGTAAAGCTTTTTCAGTGGGCCATAGTCCCATGAACTTACAAATGATGGCCTATGTCCCCATGTGCTCCTTGTGCACCTGCAACTCTGGATTATTTAAAATAACCCTAGGAGTTGTATCTGTTTTGGGTTTGCAGGGTCCCTTGCTTTTCTTGTCTTTAGTTTCCTGTTTTTTGTCTTCTACCTCTATGTCTTCTGTGCTATATTGATCCTTTTCTATGGGTTCTTCTGTTCCCTCTTTCGTGCTTCTTTTACCTTCCACCCCTATTTCCCTATCATTTTCTAGAGGCTTCTTGCCTCTGCTGGCCATGGCCTCCTTATAGGAGGGAGTGGAGCCCCCTCCTCTGCCGCCCTTCATAGAGCCCTTTGACTGCCCCTGTTTACACTAGTTGCTGATCGCTCTTCGTTGTTCCCGTTTTCACTCCGTTGATCAGCCTAGCTCACCCTGCCTTTACCTCCCTTAAACTTCTTGATTTACATTCTAAATTCTTAATAATTTAACAAAATTACATACTATTTCTTATAAATCCACTCAAGTTAAATTTACTTAATATCACAAATAAGATTAACTTTGATCCATTCAAAATTATCATACCCAATATTCTTATATATTTGTTATATAGTCTCAAATAAAACTGATTTCTCTTTGTTATAGAAAGCCAAGATATAATTACTTCAAAACCTTAAAACATAATATTATATATATATAATAAACAACAACAACGCAATAAGAGAAGTCTCTGAACCCTTTGAATTATGTAATACGATATTATTATTTTATTTTATTGATCATTAACAATAGGGAGTTACCAACTTTGGAATTAATATTAATATTTTCAAACTAAAAACCATAACTACAGTTTCTAAATGCGTAAAAGCTGACAACTTTAAAATGCAGTGTAAAATCACCAATTTGGAATTGTTTATCATCAATTACATGTATCAATATTTCACACATACCACCTATTTTTCTAACTTTAAAATCGTAATCTTGCGATTCGTTTGTGGTAATTATTCTAGAGGTTAATCTATATTTTTTTGGAAATATTAAATGAGTTTTTATGTGATTTTTTGGACTTTGTGTTGGAATCTGATGAAAATTTTTGAGGTAAAATCTTGATTTGTATTATTTAAACTGGTTTTTTTATTATATATCTGGATTCAACCCCTGAAAACCCTTATTGTACAGAGTTACTCTCAAGTGTGTGATTTCAATAAATTCTTACCAGATTTTAGAGCAATTAAACCACAAAGACTCACTAGAAAAACTTCCAAAAAATCACACTAAAAACAACTTCAATATTAAGTATATCTATATTTCGAATTTAAAAACTCTCTAATAACTTAATAAAAACATATATTATTTTAACAAGGTTTAAATGGTTTCATCTTTTTCAATCTTTAAGTTAATTTAAGTTAATCAGTGTGGATGTTCTCATCAAGTCTCACCAAATTTGGACAAGTGTTCTAAAACATTTTAGATGTCAAATTATTACTACTTATAAAGAGAAAAATGAAAAATTGGGTTTGTTGTAAGGAAACAAAAAATTCATTAAACTTTATGGTAAGCTTTATCAAAAACCAATACCTTAAGAATGGATGGCTACCAACTCATGTCATATCCTAATTTGACAACATGTTAGCTCCTATATAAAGTCATGAATGGAAATATATATGCCTCAAAGTGATGTAATGACCTCACACCAACGCAATGCCAAACCAATGCGGCAATTATTAAATTGACGTCCTTATTTTGCATGATAACGATGGAATGAATAACTCAAGAACATCGGGCAATGGAACTTTGTAGTTTGGATAGACATGGCTTGCTTGGCTCATTTTCATTTGGAATTAGTTGGAATTCCAATGGTTTTGGATGAGGGTGTAGTTTGTATTAACTTTTCTCCTCGGGGCAATAGGTATCCTCCTTGTGTCTTCTTTGTGTTGTTTGTTGTTTATCTCTTTACTTATCTCACTTGTCTTTTTGTGAAGGTTTTTAGGTGGCTATTACAGAGGTGGCTTGTTGATTTGGGGTTGATCAAAGGTTCACGGTTCGTATTTTCTTGTCCATTTATGTGAATGTTTCTTGGTGGCTCGTACAAAGGAAACTTACCTATCTAGGCTTGATCATATGTTTGTGATTCCTATTCAATTGTTCGTAGGCTAGCTCATTGTTCTTCGATGGCTCTTTACCTTACAGAAGATTCAACCATGTGATTGGACTAGGGGGATCTCAACCTCCCCCTAATTTTCATCTATGTTTGGTGTCTTGTCTCAACTTGCCCTCCATTTCAACCTCTCTATCTTGAGATGTATATCTCAATTAGCTCGAATGTATAACAGGGACAAGCTACAGGCCTTCATGCATCAACATGACATTGAGATAAAGGACATTCGAGCCTCTTTACTATCTCTTTAACAAGAGCTACAAGAGCATGAATGCTTAGCTTCAAAGCAAAGAGGCATAATAATGGTATGGTAAAAATCAAGAGGCGGGTTAGAAAATTGGAAGTTGAATGTGCCACTCTTCGCTTCATTATCACCATGCTATCCCAAAGCTTTGTGGTCGATCCCTCTATTATTAAAACAATCATGGCAATAAGGAAATGGAGGAACAAGAGAAAATCAATCTTCCAGACCTTGGACTTCAAATGCACCAACATAAGACTCCCCTCCATTGGAGTCTGTAAGGACATCAACTAACTTTGGTGTTCCTTCCTCTCTCCTCAATTCATGTTTTTAAGAGTTTCATGGTTTTTTAGGTCTTTCTATAGAATCTACACAATCATGTTCTTTTACATATTTTGTCTAGTCTTTGCTAATCCTAATTAGCTTAACATGTATGTACTGTCATTAAACTTTAGGCTTCAAAATCCTTTATAATATTGTTTAAAGTCACACTAAATTGATAGACAAGATTAGATAAACATGAGATGCTTTTTATTAGAAAGATTTACACAATTGTTATCGAGAAAACTAGTGTCCATTCAGAGTTGCTAGTCCCATTAAGACAAGTAGCTATCTTAGAAACAAACAAACTAAAGTTACTTGCATTTTCCTTTATGAGAAATAGATGAGAGAGAAGCAGAGAGTACCAACCTCAGTCTTCCGCTTGGCTCCTTGCTTGTTTCCTCTCCCCTTTGACAAATCTTTGCCACTCCTTCCTCGCTTTTCACGCTTCAAAGAACACCTGTAGAGTCAAAGCAACATAATACCATCAAAGCATATAGATCTATAATCATAAACAATAGAGGATCAAAGATATATTGACCATACAAATGCATATATCAATTCGAGATTCAAAGACATACAAGAATATGGAGGAAAACTCAAATAGCTTTATTGATAGAAGTAGTAGAAGAGAGGATTACAACCCATTGATCTGACCTAGCGTCATCCTCCCAGCATGAAAGGCCTTCTTCACCTCATGAAAAGCTTAGATCACCCAACACTATGATGTTCCACAAAGAAACCAACAACACTTCCTTACAAAATACAAGATTCCAGCCCCTAGATCTCTGGGATGAGGGATCCATATATAGATGTTTGCAGATGGGTGAGTCAGCTTCTCGGATTTTGATTAGTGTTCTCTCTTTGATAGTTCTTTGTTCCACTTTGAGATTCATGATCTCTTACTCATCCCTGGGCAAATTCAGAGAGGCAAGTGTCAAATGGGCAGTTTCTAGAAGATTCTCTGGGTTTCCACCTAGCCAATTGCTTCTGCCATTTGTCTGCTCTCGCTCATCGCACCCACAGAAGGGCCTTTCAGTATGCATCGCACTTTTTGCATGTGGTAGGTGAGATGCATCACACCCTTAGCACTGAGTAGTCTGTATGATCCAGTTTTGACTAGTTTTGAGCAGTTTTTCATGGAGAACTTCTGTGAGATGATGTAATATGTTGACCTTGCTCCTTTAGGGTATGAAACAACACTTTTAGGGACTTAGAAGCCCTTGGTTTATGGACATATGTGATTGGGGTTGCAGTGCCCAAATATGTTTATAACAACACTAATGCATTATTTTCCGACTCTTGGTTCATATTCTAAGAGGTCTCTTGGACTTCACCAACTGTTCATATTCCACACCATAACTCTTAGCGGATTAGGTGTCCAACATTTCCCCACTTAATCCAAAGGGGTGTATATGGGTCCAAGAAGAGAGCTGTGACACAAAATGCAAAAATGCATGGCAAAAATGCTATGTTGGTTTTATCAGTCCGTGTAAAAGGTATTTAGTTAAAACCATTAAACATTATAACAAAAGTTAGGTTTTATAAGTTATATATATATATTTTTATTAATTTGATTTTTGTTGGGTTATATTAATAATATTTGGATGGAAAATATTTGTTTAATTGTGAGATGTTGTCACCTAAGATTTTGTTAAAAATTGTGTGAAAGGTTTTTGATTTTATTTCCACAATTAATTTCCACCCTTAACCTCTCTCTATAACATTTAAACCAAAAATTTAATAAAGATTGAATTTCACACAATCAAACTCATCTACACCTCATAATTTTTAGCTTATAACACATTGACAATGGTCATGATAAAACAGAACATCGACCATAACATATGATCTTCTGTTGGGTTAGCCTTAATGTTGGATGGAAAAATAAAATCTAATTTGTTTAACTGTGAGATGTTGTGATCCAAATTTTGCAGAAAATTCTGTGAAAGCTTCTTGATTTTATTCCCACAATTAACTTCCACCCTTAAACTCTTTCCATAACATTTAAACCAAAAACTTAACAAAGACTTAATTTCATACAATCAAACTCATCTATATCTCATAAGTTTTAGCTTATAACACAATGACAATGGTCATAATTAAATATAACATCAACCATAACATATGATCTTAGGGTTAGCCTTAATTTTGGATGGCAAAATAAGTGATCTAATATGCTTAACTGTAAGATGTTGTCATCAAGATCATCAAAATTTTGTTGAAAATTGTGAAAAAGATTTTTGATTTTATTCAATTTCTAATTCTAAAACTGAGGAATAACACCAATTAATAGTATCATTTAAGAAAGATAAAGTCATGAGAGACTCTATATGAGAAGTTAAAAGACAAGGTTGACAGGGTCACTAGCTGCACACGAAAGATTCAATTCAAAGATCAATGTGCCTACATTATTCATCATCAAAGACAACAGAAAAGAACAGAGACTGGCCACACTGCAGGGAGTGGTTTCCGATTTCTGTAATTATGCTATGGTTCCCTCCGCTAACAGCGAAGTTTCATGGTCTCCTCGAGCAGTGATTCAAAGTTCACAGAAGGGTCTTCCCTCCACCGAGAACGAAGTTTCGAGGTCTCCTGGAGTAGTCCTTCAAAGTTCACATGAGGGTCTTCTTGTCGCCGTTCAACATGCAATGCTATACAGCCCACTTCATCAAAGGTTGATGGCTCCAGTATGCGAACAATCGGTCGTAACTGTTGGTCCAGTCCCATTATGAACCCGTTGAGCAATATCTGGTCCACGGTGAGGCAACGTGCATAAATGCTTAATGCCATGAACCGGTCGCAATACTCTGTCACTGCCCGATGACCTTGTTGTATGGAAAAAAACTTATTAACTTGACGCTGAATAAAAAGATCAGGCAGGTACTCGCAGCAGAATCTGTCAGTCTGATCGAAAACATAGAGATCCTCCAGTCTTCCTTTTCTTTCTATCGTTTCCTCCTCAATCAGCACTGCTTTTCGCATTGCTTCCCTCAGGGTACAGGGCTCCAGAATGTGGACAGAAGGACCTATCCTTCGGTTCAGTCCACTTATGAAAATGTTTACCTTTACCTTTTCATCAGAGACACCATCTACATGTTTCAGCAATTTCATGAACTCAGCTCCATATCCTGCCACTGTCCGACCACCCTGTTGTAGTGAATAAAACTTGTCTTTCTGGCTCTGAATAAAATTATCAGATTGCGACTTAGGGTGGAATTTTCCAGTCTTGTCTGAATCTTGCCCACTCTGTTTAGTTGCAGTTGGGTTTTGTTGGGTTGGCGCCATAGCAATCTTTTTCTTTGCCTTGATACAAAGGGCAAATGCCGCTCTCCAATAACAAAGAAAGGTTCAAACCCTATTTTTTTTTAACCACATGGTGAATCGGTAACTGCTAGGCCTAATTAATGGGAGACCCAGGATCAAACCTCATAGCTGCCACTATAACACCAAGAGCATAACCAACCACCTGCAAGTCGGGTATACTAAGTTCCTATGATTTTAGCAAGAGCAGACTCACGTGAAAGGGGAATCCGCCCCTCTAGCCGCCACCACAACATGTCATTGTACTCAATGAGATTTGAACTTCGGTCTCCTCGGGCTTCGCCCATGTGGTTCAAACCCTATTTTTAATGCAACACAATAAAACAAATTAAAGGCACACGAATATTTCAAACCGAACTTAAGTACTATTGTGAACCGGATACATTAGAACCAGCGTCGTTTTCAAAAATTAGTTCACAAAAGCCATCAAATCTTGTAACAAAAGTGTATAGAAACATGGATATGGCGTTTTCTAAAAATCTTTCGAACCCTAAATTATTTTAAAAGGCGCTAAAACTGAGGAGCGGACTGGGAGAGCGTCCCTGAAACCAAAACGATCTGCTTTTAATGATAATTTTTTGGAAGTTTTCTGTTGGGTTTTTTTGAAAAATTCGCAGGAATGTAGTGAAATGTGAAATCACAAGTTTGATGGGTAATCTCTACATAATGGAAGTGCCCTAAAGGGTTTTTCTTATTAGTGTCTGTGTTTCTTATTGAAGCTTCGTATTGATCACTGTCAAACCCTAGAACCTTGACTAGGATGTCCTCCAAGTAGAAGTTAAGTCCTCTCCTCTTTTCTGCACTTTGTTCCTAACACATTGACTTCCTTCTTTTGGCACTCCTCCTTCTTTGCCGCTTGTCTAGAGATAGACCATTCTTGAGAGAGCTTTATATGAGATGTTCCTCTTCTATACTTAATGATTTCCTTTTCTGAAGTAGATTCCTTCCTTCTTTGACAAAAAAGGATGTTCCTTGAGATGTAGGAGTAGACTCGATATCACTGTACATCAACCCTAAATTCTTTGCACGTGTGGCAAAGAGCTTTGTAGTTTAGGGTCCTTTCACCTTCGTTTGAGAGAGAGAATTATTCGCTTGACTTGGGAGGCCTTGTAGTCCTAATTTCTAGCCCAACCAATAATGATTCTTGGACTATTCTATAGCTGCTTCTATACCCAAAGATTTACCCTCCCTTTCTTCGCACATGTGACTGTTTCTAGCCCTAGAAACAATCCTACACCTTCGCTTTATCTCCTCCTTTCTTCGTTGCACTTAGGAGACCCTTTAGACTTGTCTTTTCCTCTCTCTTCTTGGCTTCTATCCTTCGTTGATTTCAAAGATGCTTGGTGGACATTGAGAGGGAGTGGACAACCTCTATATATAGAGGATCGACCCTCCTTTAGGTCGTCTTGAGTCCGACTTGCTATCTTTAGGCCAACATGAACTTTCTTCATTGGTTTACTTCTTTTTGAGGATGTCGCTGCATGGATAGGACTCTAACTTGTCTTGGATGTATTCCTTTGACCTTATACAATTTTTGTACATAGTGTAACATGCCTCCTAAGGGTCTTACATAAATACATTGACCTTTTGACTTCCCAGAAGCACTTAAACATGTGCTTGGCCTACTTCAATGAGCAAGAAACTCATTGACATATATTATAAAAATAATATTTATTTTCTTGAATAAATAAAAATATCAAAAGTACATTTATGAAGATCGAACCTAGTTACATTTCCTTCAACACTCCCTCTTAACTAGCAAGGTATTCATACAACATTACAAGGTGTTTGGCTATGTTTCAATCTGAAAGAATTCACATAAGAGAAATCATATTGGCAATCCGTTTGTTATAGCATCATAGTAACCAACATTGTTTCCACAACAAGGTCTTGACTGACAAACCTATCTCTCAATATATCAGAGCACAATGTTGGCGAGACTAATGACTTATAGACAACATAGTCATTGTCTCTCAAGGTACATACCCACCCGAGTGTTCATTGAGTATGACCTCTTAGGAATATTCTTGTCTTGGGTTCCATGCCCTCAAAGAATATCAGCCCTCATGCCTACTCTTGCCTTGGATACCCTACACATCCTCAAAGAGTATCAAATGCTAGATGATTACTTGATCCTCCCATTCTTTCTTCCCAAGTGAAGACAAGAATTTTGTGTCTATGATTTCGTCTCAATTGAGGAAGGCATGCCCAAGTATCCTCTCACAAGGTACTTGTCCAAGTTCCTTTGTAATTGGGAACTTGTTATAACTCCCTCTTAGCTAGGGACTTGTCCATACATCAACAACTTCTTCTTCGTGGGTCCTCCAGCTACTTGATCTCTTTCTTCACTTGGTTCTTCTTGGATAGAGTAGTCAACCACCTTATGCCCCTTGTGAGAGCAATTTTTCATTGCTTGCTTCTAGGACTACTCACCATTCTTTCTTCACTTGTTTCTTAGTCAAATATCTCATACTACTTATGTGAGTATTTCTTTTGTTGGCCTTCATTACATTGTAGTACATGCATTCGAGCATGTCATTGGCGAAAGAGATTCTTTCCTACTTGATAATGTCATAGAACTATAACTCAATAATATAAAAATGATAAAATGACTAAACTTGAGGCATACATACATCATCTTGATTCTCATTTGATCATATTAGCTCCATTTGGTTGTCCTTGGTGTGGCCCTTCTTGCTTCATCTTAGCTTGCCTGCATATCATCCTTTTCTTGAGTCCCATGAATGGGATTCCCAATGAGACATCTACTTTTGTTTATGAATATTCTTTTGAAGATTCCATCGTAGGATCTTAAATACCCTTACCCTGCAAATGTTTGTTTCATTTTGATGATGAAGGTATTCTAAGATTCTTAATCATGATCAATTTTATTTCATTATGGATGAGGTCATATTCTAGGTATGCTCCTTCTACATGAATATCTTGAGCTATGTCTACCATGCTCCTATATTCTAGAAGATATTTCTAACCATGAATTTTGTTCTCGTTTATAAATTCTCTTTCTACATGAGTATTTAGAACTCTATGCACTTCATTCTTCTGGATTCTAGAAGATGTTTCTAGCCATGCAATTTTACTATATTCCTAGATCCTCCTATCCCACTCAAAAATTTGAAAGAAGACTTTAAGTAAAGATTTTGACTTAGTCATAGTAGAGATCCGAAGGACCTTCCTCCTTTTGCTTCTTTTATTCTTCTTCCATTTCTTGAGTCACATGACCTTCTTCCCTTTTTCTTTTGTTGTTGTTGTCCTTATTTAGTTTAGGACAATTCCTCTTGCAATGTCCATATTCTTGGCGTCCATAGCATTGGATTTTGGAATATCTTTGTTGTTTGTTCTTCGTGGACCAAATTTGCCAAATTTTCCCTTTCTCTTGGCCATGGTAGAAAATAGTAGCTCCTTTGATCCCAAATCTTCCTTTGCTTTAAGTCGTGTTTCCTCTATCTTGCATAGAGACCACATTTCATTTCATGGGGTGGCTTCCTTCTTGGGATATATGCTTTATGTGAAGTTGCCCCAATCGTCCGATAGAGGATTGAGTACTATGGTTTTCATTTCTCTATTAGAAATGACTTTCCCTAGCTCTTGAAGTTGATACCTCATCTCAAAGATCTTCATGAAGTAGGGAGCTATTCCTTCCTTTGATATCTTCATCTTGTACAATTCATGAAAAGCTCTACTAGTTTATCATAGATTTCTTTTGACGTTTCAAGTTTGGAGACATAGGGAATGAGAGTCCTTGATGGATTATATTAAAATCCTTTGAGCTCTTGTCTCACCCTTATTGTACTTGGCTAAGGCTTGCATTTGTTCCTTAGCAGGGATAGTGATATTCCCTTTCATGTGTTCTAGAAGTTCATTCTCATCGAGAAGTAAATCAGTCCTCTTATTCCATGCAAGAAAGTTATTTGTACCTACCAATTTATTGCTTTCCTTGAAAAAAAACATTGATGTATATTTAGAAGGGGACATATACTTGATATATTTTGAAATGTATTAGACTTGCTTTCTTCTTCAAGACTTGATGGCTTGCCTTCCTTAGATCTTGATGTTCTTCAAGTTGCTTTCTCCAAGTGGACTTGACTTGATGATGAGAGTTGTTTGATGACTTGTATCTTGATGTACGCCCTTCTTTGGTTTTCTCTTCTTGTGGGTGCCTTTATGTAAGGCTCTTCTTCTTGCCTTGTAGTCTTCCTTGATGAATGATAGATGGTAGATCTTCTTGTCCGTTAATTGATTGAGACTTCTTAGCTACATGCTTCAACTTTTGTAGATGTTCTTCCTTGATGAGTGTTCTTGAGATGCCCTTTCCTTGATGTGTCACCTTAGCTCCGATACAATGTTGAATAATGAGGGAAATGATGTATGTTAGCATTTTTCACTTCTTGATAACAATTTGTGAAGCAATTTTACAATTATCTTAGCTTGATCTTCTTTTTCTTATTAGTGTGTGTGTTTCATCAAACTGCTACCAAAACCATAAAGACAAGAACACAGATGTTGGCTCTTTGCCATGGGCCAAAATAGAGAGGAAAACCCTTCGGTAAGTTTCTCTTATTGAAGCTTCTTATTGATCACTACCAAACCCTAGATCCTTGATCAGAATGTCCTCCAAGCAAAAGTCAAGTCCTCTCCTCTTTTCTACTCTTTGTCCCATGCACATAGACTTCCTTCTTTCGACACTTTTCTCCCCATCACTTCGTCCTCCTTCTTTGCTGCTTGTCTAGAGATAACCATTTCTTGAGAGAGCTCTATATGAGATGTTCCTCTTCTATAATTAGTGATGTCCTTTTCTCAAGTAGACTCCTTCCTTCTTTGACCAAATGAGATGTTTCTTGTGATGTAGGAGCAAACTCGATATGACTGTACATCATCCCTAAATTCTTTACATGTGTGGAAAAGATCCTTGTAGTTTAGGGTCCTTTAACCTTCATTTGAGACAGAGACTTCTTCGCTTGACTTGGGAGGACTTATAGGCCTAATTTATAGCCCAACCAATAATGATTCTTGGACTGCTCTCTAGTTGCTATTATACCCGCATATTTACTCTCCCTTTCTTTGCACGTGTGACTGTTTCTAGCCCTAGAAACAGTTCTATGCCTTCACTTTATCTTCTCCTTTCTTCGCTGCACTTAGGAGATTCTTTAGACTTGTCTTTTCCTCTCTCTTCTCGGCTTCTATCCTTTGCTAATTCCAAAGATGCTTGGTGGACCTTGAGAGGGAGTGGACAACCTCTATATATAGAGGACTATCCCTCCTTTAGGCCATCTTGAGGCTGACTTGTTGTCTTTAGGCTGACATGGACTTTCTTCATTGTTTTGCTTCTTTTTGAGGATGTTGTTGCATGGAGAGGACTAGCACTTGGCTTGGAGGTATTCCTTTGACCTTATACAACTTTTATACATAGTGTAACATGCCCTCTAAGGATATTACATAAATACATTGACCTGTTGACTTCCTAGAAGCACTTAAACATGTGCTTGACCTACTTCAATGAGCAAGAAATTCATTGACATATATTATAAAAATAATATTTCTTTTCTTGAATAAATACAAAGATCAAAAGTACATTTATGAAGACTGAACCTAGTTACATTTCCTTCAACACAATTCAATGAATGATTCAAGTGCCATTTAACACCACATATTTATATATGTGAAACAAAACATAGTAAACCCTGGGCCTGACCAAGTTTCTCTGAAATAAACATAATGGGAGACAACATCAATTGGGAGGCAACAACAACAACAAGAGCATTGCATGGATTTGATATAATCGAATCAGGGAAAACTTTAGCATGGAATTTGAAACTTCATTGTCAAATCACCATTTGAGAATATCCAATTTGTGGTCCTCTTACATAACTCTTTAGGATCCAATTGGGATACATTTGGATGTTGTTTGACACCTAAAAGTGTCAAAATTTGTTAGTGGTCTTCCCAAACCACTAGATTCAAAGAGAATTTCAATGTTGCTATTGTTTATTCATGTGTTATTTCTTAACAATGCAATTATGAATGATGCCAAAGCTCATGAGATATGCAAAGTCATGAGGAGCTTATTAAGGCTAAATGAAGTACCCTATTAAATTAATATAATGAAATGCTATAGGGTTTTTTTGAAAATATAAATTAATATAATTTTCTTAGTTATGGCTTAAAAAATGATGAATCCATGTGAAAGAGATAGTGCAATCTTTGTTTAGATATTGATCTTTCTTAAAAAGTAGAAGTCCTTAAAAAATAAATTTAAGAAACCTAAACCAATCCTTACCCTATGCCTAGATATGGCCTAATTCTACTAAGTAACTATACTAAGTAGTAATAAGTAATAACTTTACCTTAGACAATAGATAAATATTTAAAATCTAAACATTAACCATTATTTCCCTTAAACTTCTTTGATTTATATTCTAAATTCTTAATAATTTAACAAAATTACATACTATTTCTTATAAATCCACTCAAGTTAAATTTACTTAATATCTCATATAAGATTAACTTTGATCCATTCAACAACATGGTGAGCTCCTATATAAAGTCATGAATGGAAATATATATGTCTCAAAGTGATGCAATGACCTCACACCAACACAATGCCAAACCAATGTTGCAATTATTAAATTGATGTCCTTATTTTGCATGATAATGATGGAATGAATAACTCAAGAACATCGGGCAATGGAACTTTGTAGTTTGGATAGACAAGGCTTGCTCGGCTCATTTTCATTTGGAACTAGTTGGGATTCGACTCGTTTTAGATGAGGGTGTAGTTTGTGTTAACTCTTCCCCCTGGGGCTACAGGTATCCCCTTGTGTTGTTTGTTGTTTCTCTAATTACTTATCTCACTTGTCTTAATGTGAAGGTCTCTAGGTGGCTATTATAGAGGTGGCTTGTTAATTTTGGGTTGATCAAAGGTTCATGGTTGGTATTTGCTTATCCATTTATGTGAATGTTTCTTGGTGGCTCGTACAAAGGAAACTTACCTATCTAGGCTCTATCATATGTTTGTGATTCCTATTCAATTGTTCGTAGGCTAGCTCATTGTGCTTCGATGGCTCTTTACCTTACAGAAGATTCAACCATGTGATTGGACTAGGGGGATCTCAACCTCCCCCTAATTTTCATCTATGTTTGGTGTCTTGTCTCAACTTGCCCTCCATTTCAACCTCTCTATCTTGAGATGTATATCTCAACTAGCTCGAATGTATAATAGGGACAAGCTACAAGCCTTCATGCATCAACATGACATTGAGATAAAGGACATTTGAGCCTCTTTACTATCTCTTTAACAAGAGCTACAAGAGCATGAATGCTTAGCTTCAAAGCAAAAAGGCATAATAATGGTATGGTCAAAATCAAGAGGCGGTTTAGAAACTTGGAAGTTGAATGTGCCACTCTTCGCTTCATTATCATCATGTTAACCCATAGATTTGTGGTCGGTCCCTCTATTATTAAAACAATCATGGCAATAAGGAAATGGAGGAACAAGAGAAAATCAATCTTCTAAACCTTAGACTTCAAATGCACCAACATAAGACTCCCCTCCATTGGAGTCTGTAAGGACATCAACTAACTTTGGTGTTCCTTCCTCTCCCCTCAATTGATGTTTTAAAGAGTTTCATGGTTTTTTAGGCCTTTCTATAGAATCTACACAATCATGTTATTTACATATTTTGTCTAGTGACTAGCTAGTCTTTACTAATCCCAATTAGCATAACATGTATGTACTGTCATTAAACTTTAGGCTTCAAAATCCTTTGTAATATTGTTAAAGTCACTCTAAATTGATGGACAAGATTAGATAAACATGAGATGCTTTCTATTAGAAAGATTTACACAATAATGCATTATTTTTGGACTCTTGGTTTTCATATTTTAAGAGGTCTCTTGGACTTCACCAACTGTTCATATTCCACGCCATAACTCTTAGCGATTAGATGTCCAATATTTCCCCACTTAATCCAAAAAAGTGTATATGGCTCCAGAATGCGAACAATCGGTGGTCGTAACTGTTCAATCAGTCCCATCATGAACCTGTTGAGCAATATCTGGTCCATGGTGAGGCAACGTACATAAATGCTTAATGCCATGAACCGGTCGCAATACTCTGTCACTGTCCGATGACCTTGTTGTATGGAAAAAAGCTTATTCACTTGACGCTGAATAAAAAGATCAGGCAGGTACTCGCAGCAGAATCTGTCAGTCTGATCGAAAACATAGGGATCCTCCAGTCTTCCTTTCCTTTCTATCGTTTCCTCCTCAATAAGCACTGCTTTTCGCATTGCTTCCCTCAGGGTACAGGGCTCCAGAATGTGGACACAAGAAACTATCCTTCGGTTTAGTCCACTTATGAAAATGTTGAAAAGCATTGCTTCCCTCACGGTACAGGGCTCCAGAATGTGGACACAAGAACCTATCCTTCGGTTTAGTCCACTTATGAAAATGTTTACCTTTACCTTTTCATCAGAGACACCATCTACATATTTCAGCAATTTCATGAACTCAGCTCCATATCCTGCCACTGTTCGAACACCCTGCTGTAGTGAATAAAACTTGTCTTTCTGGCGCTGAATAAAATTATCAGATTGCGACTTGGGGTGGAACTATAAATAGAAAAAGGCGTTGCATCACAATCTCAGGCCTTTTTATCATTCTTTGCTCTGAAATTACAGAGAATATCCTGTATCCACAGACCTTAATTACAGTACAATCTCTGGCTTTTTTATCTTTCTTTGCTCTGAAATTACAGTACAAAATCTCCGGCCTTTTTATCTTTCTTTCTTTGCCCTGAAATTACAGAGAATATCCTGTACCCACAGAACTTAATCATGAGCCCGAGGGCAACCGCAGAAAGCGCTTTGACAGATGAATTACGGTGCAAGCGATCGTACGGGAGGCGATGGCGTTGTTCTCAGCCCCGCGTGGAGGGCAAGAGCTACTGCCAACGTCATTCTGAAAAAATTGAAGGCTATACCCACAAAAACAAGAAGCCCAAGCCCAACACAATCAGATCGCCGGAATCAGAGATTGGTATAACAAAGCATTGTGTGAGCAACAAGTACAAGATACAGGAAGCCCAAATTGCTGAAACCATAAAATTGCCCAGAGAAATATTGGGTTCCCAAAGTTAAAATTCTCTCCACTGAGCAGAGATTCAGCCACATCGTTCATCGTTATTATTGCTCTGCCCTTCTGGAAGAAGAAATGCACGAAGTCTAGATTTTTCCCGCTCTGTAAGATCTTCTCTCCACGCCTCTACCGTTAAAACGTTTGTGAGATCCTGTAGCGCAAATATTTCTCTGGGCAATTTTATGGTTTCAGCAATTTGGGCTTCCTGTATCTTGTACTTGTTGCTCACACAATGCTTTGTTATACCAATCTCTGATTCCGGCGATCTGCTTGTGTTGGGCTTGGGCTTCTTGTTTTTGTGGGTATAGCGTTCAATTTTTTCAGAATGACGTTGGCAGTAGCTCTTGCCCTCCACGCGGGGCTGAGAACAACGCCATCGCCTCCCGTCCGATCGCTTGCACCGTAATTCATCTGTCAAAGCGCTTTCTGCGGTTGCCCTCGGGCTCATGATTAAGTTCTGTGGGTACATGATATTCTCTGTAATTTCAGAGCAAAGAAAGAAAGATAAAAAGGCCGGAGATTTTGTACTGTAATTTCAGAGCAAAGAAAGATAAAAAAGCCAGAGATTGTACTGTAATTAAGGTCTGTGGGTACAGGATATTCTCTGTAATTTCAGAGCAAAAAAGATAAAAAGGCCAGAGATTGTGATGCAACCCCTTTTTCTATTATTAGTCTTGTCTGAATCTTGCCTCCTCTGTTTAGTTGCAATTGGGTTTTGTTGGAATTGGATTGGCGCCATAGCAATCTTTTTCTTTCCCTTGATACAAAGGGCAAATGCCGCTCTCCAATAACAAACAAATGTTCAAACCCTATTTTCAATGCAACACAATAAACCAAATTAAAGGCACACGAATATTTCAAACCGAACTTAAGTACTATTGTGAACCGGATACATTAGAACCAGCGTCGTTTTTAAAAATTAGTTCACAAAACCCATCAAATCCTGTAACAAAAGTGTATAGAAACATGGATATGGGAAATCATCTATTAGGTTTCATTTCATAGGTGAGTTAAACCCAAATTAGGTGATGATTAAGATTGACTTTGTCTTTTTATCATAAAATATATTATTTTATTATATAATTTGATTGGGTTGAAAGATTTTTTAATTATAGATGTTAGAATAAAAATTTTATTTAACGATGTGCTTGAAACAAATTATATTAAAAATAAATAAAATTATTATGATTTTGTTAATTTATATAAAATTAATATTTATAATAGAGGTTTTTGTAATTCATGATTTAAGTATTTTTTTGGAATAATCACATGAATGATTTAGTGTAGACTAGTTTCGAATTTTTATTGAGGTTTATCATTATTTTTACCGGATGATGAATTTCATGAGGGTTTCGAAATAGGTGGACCCTAAAATCATTTATCCAAATGATTTTTTTTGCATAAAATTAATAATTATCATTATAATTATAATTGATTATAATAAATAATTAAACTAGCTAGGATTCTTCACTTCTTGATAACAATTTGTGAAGCACTTTTACAATTATCTTAGCTTGATCTTCTTTTTCTTATTTGTGTGTGTGTTTCATCAAGTTGCTACAAAAACCATAAAGACAAGAACACAGATGTTGGCTCTTTGCCACATCCAAAACCTCTCTCTCTTAGAGAGGAAAACCCTTTGGTAAGTTTCTCTTATTGAAGCTTCTTATTGATCACTGCCAAACCCTAGATCCTTGACTAGGATGTCCTCCAAGTAGAAGTTAAGTCCTCTCCTCTTTTCTGCACTTTGTTCCCGACACGTAGACTTCCTTCTTTCGACGCTCCTCCTTCTTTGCCGCTTGTCTAGAGATAGACCTTTCTTGAGAGCGCTTTATATGAGATGTTCCTCTTCTATACTTAGTGATGTCCTTTTCTCAAGTAGATTCCTTCCTTCTTTGACCAAACAAGATGTTTCCTGAGATGTAGGAGTAGACTTGATATGACTGTACATCAGCCCTAAATTCTTTGCACGTGTGGCAAAGATCCTTGTAGTTTAGGGTCCTTTCACCTTTGTTTGAGAGAGAGAATTATTCGCTTGACTTGGGAGGCCTTGTAGGCCTAATTTCAAGCGCAACCAATAATGATTCTTGGACTATTCTCTAGCTGCTGTTATACCCAAAGATTTACCCTCCCTTTCTTCGCACATGTGACTGTTTCTAGCCCTAGAAACAATCCTACACCTTCACTTTATCTTCTCCTTTCTTTGCTGCACTTAGGAGACCCTTTAGACTTGTCTTTTCCTCTCTCTTCTCGGCTTCTATCCTTCGCTCATTTCAAAGATGCTTGGTGGACATTGAGAGGGAGTGGACAACCTCTATATATAGAGGATTGTCCCTCCTTTAGGTTGTCTTGAGGCCGACTTGTTGTCTTTAGGCCAACATGAACTTTCTTCATTGGTTTTCTTCTTTTTGAGGATGTTGCTGCATGGATAGGACTTGAACTTGGCTTGGAGGTATTCCTTTGACCTTATACAATTTTTGTACATAGTGTAACATGCCCCCTAAGGGTCTTACATAAATACATTGACCTTTTGACTTCCCAGAAGCACTTAAACATGTGCTTGGCCTACTTCAATGAGCAAGAAACTCATTGACATATATTATAAAAATAATATTTATTTTCTTGAATAAATAAAAATATCAAAAGTACATTTATGAAGATCGAACCTAGTTACATTTCCTTCAACACTCCCTCTTAACTAGGGAGGTATTCATTCAACATTACAAGGTGTTTGGCTATGTTTCAATCTAAAAGAATTCACATAAGAGAAATCATATTGGCAATCCATCTGTTATAGCACCATTGTTTTGTGAGTACAGGTCTTAATGAAGATGCTGGAGAAAATTTGTTAGACAAAGAAATTGAAATGATGAGGCGGATGATGATGAAGGAGTCCCGGAAGAGACCAGCAGCAGTGGAACAAAGGGAAGTAGCAAAAGGAAGACAACAGAAGATTGTGAGAGTGCAGCTAGTGGAGCAAGGCAGCATAAAGTGTGGAGACCTGGAGAAGAACAACAGACAGAAGCAGTGGCAAATGGAAAGTTGCAACACAAGATATGGGATCCAGGCAAACATAGATCTGAACACATGATCAGGAGATCATGAAATTTTTCTACCTTGAGAGTCTGATGCAGGAGCATTCAACCCAAAGGGAAATTATTGTAAATAATAGACATAGGGGGTCATGCATTTGTGGAATTAGTTTCCTAAGTTCCAAGTCAGTATAATATTTAGGCTTTTAAGTGTGATTAATTAGATATTCTCAAAATAAATAAATAAAACTAGGAGAGCTTTTAGGCATAAAAGCAATGGATGTGGATCATTAAGAGGGGATAAGGAAGCTTTTCTATTTTAGAATAGGGAAAAGGATGGAATAAAGCCTCAAATGCTTTTTGCCATAGTATGCATGCATGTAGAGTCTTAGAGCTTTTTTAGTTGAGTGAGTTCTAGATCATGCTAAGTTTTATAAATTATGTAGCCTCAAAGGCA
Source organism: Pinus taeda (assembly GCA_000404065.3). NCBI lineage: Eukaryota > Viridiplantae > Streptophyta > Pinopsida > Pinales > Pinaceae > Pinus > Pinus taeda. The sequence goes on along the minus strand of APFE030901242.1, from coordinate 2,540 downwards.
TTGAGAAGAGAGTGAGAGAGAATGAGTGAGTATGAAGAATAAGAGGCCATGAATAGGCCATGATTTCTCTTGTAAATAATTTATTTCTTAATTAATTATTTTAGTGATTTGTGTGCATATGTATTGTCTAGAACTTTCAGAGCTTTTAACATTTATCAGGGATAATATGCTGGCTTTAATATGGATTGGAATTCGCTGAATGCTCTGTTTGCTCACATCACATAGCGATTCAGCTGTTGGATGGTTTGAATTCTATGGTGATGGTTTGAAAGCTTTCATATGAGATTCAATAGTCTTCTGATCATTGTGAATTAATCAAGTTTCCACGAGAGAGATTTTAAAAGATCTTAGTTTTGCAGGCCAGCCTTGCATCATTGGTGGACATTGAGAGGGAGTGAACAACCTCTATATATAGAGGATTTTCCCTCCTTTAGGTCGTCTTGAGGCCGACTTGCTCTCTTCAGGCCAACATGAACTTTCTTCATTGGTTTACTTCTTTTTGAGGATGTTGCTGCATGGATAGGACTCTAACTTGGTTGGAGGTATTCCTTTAACCTTATACAATTTTTGTACATAGTGTAACATGCCCCCTAAGGGTCTTACATAAATACATTGACCTTTTGACTTCCCAAAAGCACTTAAACATGTGCTTGGCCTACTTCAATGAGCAAGAAACTCATTGACATATATTATAAAAATAATATTTATTTTCTTGAATAAATAAAAATATCAAAAGTACATTTATGAAGATCAAACCTAGTTACATTTCTTTCAACACTCCCTCTTAACTAGGGAGGTATTCATACAACATTACAAGGTGTTTGGCTATGTTTCAATCTGAAAGAATTCACATAAGAGAAATCATATTGGCAATCCGCTTGTTATAGCAGCATAGTAACCAACATTGTTTCCACAACAAGGCCTTTACTGACAAACCTATCTCTCAATATATCAGAGCACAATGTTGGCGAGATTAATGACTTATAGACACCTTAGTCATTGTCTCTCAAGGTACATACCCACCCGAGTGTTCACTGAGTATGACCTTCTAGGAATATTCTTGTCTTGGGTTCCCAACCCTCAAAGAATATTAGTCCTCTTGCCTACTCTTGCCTTGGATGCCCTACACATCCTCAAAGAGTATCAAATGCTAGATGATTACCTAATCCTCCCATTCTTTCATCCCAAGTGAAGACAAGAATTTTGTGTCTATCATTTCGTCTCAATTGAGGAGGGAATGCCCAAGTATCCTCTCACAAGGTACTTGTCCAAGTTCCTTTGTAATTGGGAACTTGTTATAACTCCCTCTTAGCTAGGGAATTGTCCATGCATCAACAACTTCTTCTTCGTGGGTCCTCCAGCTGCTTGATCTCTTTCTTCACTTGGTTCTTCTTGGATAGATTAGTCAACCACCTTATGCTCCTTTTGAGAGCACTTCTTCATTACTTGCTTCTAGGACTACTCACCATTCTTTCTTCACTTGCTTCTTAGTCAAAAATCTTATACTACTTATGTGAGTATTTCTTTTGTTGGCCTTCATTGCATTGTAGTACATGCATTTGAGCATGTCACTGGTGAAAGAGATTCTTTCCTACTTGATAGTGTCATAGAACTATTCCCGTGACTCAATAATATAAAAATGATAACATGACTAAACTTGAGGCATACATACATCATCTTGATTCTCATTTGATCATATTAGCTTCATTTGGTTGTCCTTGGTGTGGCCCTTCTTTCTTCATCTTAGCTTGCCTGCGTATCATCCTTTTCTTGAATCCCATGAATGGGATTCCCAATGAGGCATCTGCTTTTGTTTATGAATATCCTTTTGAAGATTCCATCATAGGATCTTAAAGACCCTTACCCTGCAAATGTTTGTTTCATTTTGATGATGGAGGTATTCTAACATTCTTAATCATGATCAATTTTATTTCATTATGGATGAGGTCATATTCTAGGTATGCTCCTTCTACATGAATATCTTGAGCTATATCTACCATGCTCCTATATTCTAGAAGATATTTCTAACCATTCATTTTGTTCTCGTTTATAAATTCTCTTTCTACATGAGTATTTAGAACTCTATGTACTTCATTCTTATGGATTCTAGAAGACGTTTCTAGCCATGCAATTTTACTATATTCCTAGATCCTCCTATCCCACTCAAAAATTTGAAAGAAGAATTTTAGTAAAGATTTTGACTTAGTCATAGTAGAGATCCGAAGGATCTTCCTTATTTTGCTTCTTTTATTCTTCTTTCATTTCTTGAGTCACATGACCTTCTTCCCTTTTTCTTTTGTTGTTGTTGTCCTTATTTAGTTTAGGACAATTCCTCTTGCAATGTCCATATTCTTGGCATCCATAGCATTGGATTTTGGACATATCTTTGTTGTTTGTTCTTCGTGGACCAAATTTGCCAAATTTTCCCTTTCTCTTGGCCATGGTAGAAAATACTAGCTCCTTTGATCCCACATCTTCCTTTGCTTTAAGTCTTGTTTCTTCTATCTTGCATAGAGACCACATTTCATTTCATGGGGTGG
>APFE030901236.1:0-13030 GCA_000404065.3 Pinus taeda | reverse complement strand
AACTATTGCAAGAAAATGAAAACCAAATTGGGAAACCATTCAGAGGTGAGAATGAGAGGATCGCAATATGTTGGAGAATATAGTTACATAAGATCCTTGGATATTAGCAGTGATAAGAGGACATAGATCCTTGTATATAACCTTTAGAGTGGCACTACAATAGTAAGGAATCAAGAGGGGCCCTTAAGAAATTAGAGAGGAATCCATATTCCTAAATACTTTTAGAATCATCCGACAAACAACCTCCACATCCCACTAGGACAATTAAGTGTATGTTTTCACTAATTATGTGTAAAGCACGACCTCTACATTATGTCAATGAACAAGATATTTTCGTTGTGTCATTTATTGGATATTGAGATAGAGCACTTCACCGTAAAATGCCCCAAATTTTATAATATCATATGAATATGTAATTATACATACCATGATTCAAGAGTGTCTCTTACTACTTTTTTCTATCCAAATTAAAGATGTTTTACCCTCTACATCCTAGAGGAAATTAAATGAACAATAACCCAATAAGACTCATCCAAGTTGAGCACTACTAAGTTGATGACCTCTTCCCTCGAACCTATATTGGTAATCGAAGGTGTGACATGCCAAGTAGACACAACTACCATGGATACAAAGTCAATGGGCAAGTGGGACAATCCATGTCTTCTACTATATCATCAAATGAAAACCTTCTTGCATGAAGCCATTGAGATTTACCCACTCTATTTAATTTACCTATGACATAGACCGAGTGGTCAAGTATCCGTTACTATATCTCTCTTTTCCTCAAATACTAAGAAAGCTTCAATAGTTTGTATCTAGACACACCCAATAATCCCCAACTGAGTTGTCTCATCCACAAGTATTCCCAAATGTATATCATTACATTTTGCATTGACAATTTACTAGTGATTGATTATGATAGAGATAACCCCCCCATCTCTACATCTGCATATGTTGCACAGTAGTTTCCCCCCTCTATTATTTGTTTCCTTTTGCATTACAATGTACTCATTCTTATTTTTCATATGGCTTTATCCCTTTCTACTCACTATTTTTAAATGTACTTTGTTTGTCACCTAAAGGTATCTTTCACACCCCCTCATCACTATTGTGGCTTGTTGTACTCCCTAGTTCCATTAGCCTACTTTGGCCACTTTTGGACATTCCTGAGTGTATCATATCTTATTTGCTACTACATTTACCTAAAAGGAGTATGTAATTGTTGCGAGATTGGTTTCCAAAGAATAAGATGTTGATGGGGAATGAACCTACTAAAGGAAACAATGAAAACAAAATATAGTCGAGATGAGAGTAAGGAGAAACCAATGTTCTCAATGGAGGTGATGTGGCAAAGTAACGTTGTACAAAGTTCAATGTTATTAATATGGATAGGAGCATGTAATATTGTGTAATATACCTTTTCAGGGACATCCCTCAAACACAAGCAAACTCCAACCAGAGATGGACTGGGAGGGTGTTTACCAGATATGTCGCCTCTGAAAAGAGGACGAGATCTGGAGGCTACTTGGCCCTTTCCAGACTCTGTCTAAGAGTATAGGAGAAAAACACACAAGTGTTATAGTAGCCGGGAAGCTCAAAAAGATAAAAATAATAGTGCAACATACAATAATGTATACATGGAATATAAGTAGATACTCAAGAAATGCATAGAGAATTGCTAAGCCATTTTATTATACCGAGTAATGGAAAGAGTACAAGAGGTGACCAGAAAGATAGCACCTCGACTTGCACAAGGCAAGTGAAGAAATACACTCAAAATGGTAAGGAAATGGTCTCTCTCTGAACTACGTCCAAGCTGCCAGAGAACTATTGTGCTGTTGTTATCACTGGAATCAGGTGAGGATTCGAGGCTGTTCCCCTCCTCAAAAGATGCTCAAACTCTGGAATCAACCTCTGCTCAATAAACCAAGAAAAGCCCAGAAAGCTTTTCTAAAATTGCTAACCCCCGAAAATCAGCCCCTTGAGGATCTACTCTATCCCTCAAGGCTCTGCGCCGCCACAGAAGAGAATCCTCCAAAACTCTGCCCGAGACTCCACCAAAATCCTCCAATATGCAAGGGCTAATCCCTTTCTCAATCTCCAAGCTCAAATCCTCCACATAAACCCAATGCGGAGCTCCTACCCAAAGAGATTGTGTCCTCCTCTCTCAAGAATCCGCAGTCATCAAAATTCTTAGTTCCTCCTCAACTCCAAAGACCGATCCTCCTGCAAAAGACTGATAAAACTACCTTGCCCAAGCAAGCACTCGAAGTCCCTCGGGGCTAAGGGTGAGATCTCCGAATGGAGACACTCGATACACTAAACAGTGTTGCAGACAGGCTAAACAGCCAGCGTGCTCTAAGTCGAAGTGATTAGCTCAAATGCAACATAATCGAATGCCAAAATGAGGAGGCTCCTCTCTCCTTTATAGCTTTGTTGGTCTCTCTCAAAACCCTAAGGCCCACCTCCTCCAACGTAGCCTCTCTCTTGCCACGTGCACCTCTCATATGCGCAGTCCCTCCAAGTGTCTACGTGGGCCCCCTTCTCTACGTGGTCCTTTGGCCCCCCTTTTAAGTTACAACGTTGTGCTACTACGGAGTGACTTTATTCAAAAAGTGAGTTATGTCCCCCTTTCCTCACCTTTTTCTTTATAAATAACTATAGAAGGCAAAATTGAGCAAAATCGAATATTCCAATTAGCCATGGCTAATTAGGAATATTACATATTCCCTATAGAAAGGAGGCCACCAAACTATTCCATTTCCGAAAGGACATGTATGATGAGAAAAAAAAAGGAGGGAGCAAAATTTTGTGGTAGGGGGCTCCCTTGTAAAACCAAAAAAGCTAAAACAAGTGCAACACAAGGTATAATAAGGAACATTGAGAGGGGCAAGGCCAAGTTCGGAGAAGGTGTTGTAGTGAAAATTGCATAGAATTCTCTAATGAATCAAGAGAAGGAAAAAGAGGCTCCAACACTATGGTTTTTAGTTGGAACATAAATTGTTTAGGCAACAACAATGCTAGGTAAAAGAGAGGAAGCCTGCAAGAAATGTGTGATCTGAGAGGATATGGAGAATCATGGCCCCCACATGACAAGGAACAGAGGCCTATTGCCCAAGAGAATCCAACACAAACTTGATAGAGAATCAATGGATCAAAGGGTTGATTGGTGGAAAAGGCCTTGTTGAAAAGGGAGGGTAAATGAACTAGGAAGGAAAATATGGTGAACAAAAGGGGGTGGAGAATTCTCCTATGAAAGGAAAATAAAAATGTGGAGAAAGGGATTATGCCTGAAGAAGAGTGAATCCAACTAACATATAGTGGGTTTAACCCATGAGGAACCACTAAAACAATGCACCATATTAGGATTCGATGCATGTCTAACGTGAATTAACAAAAAATCTAACAAATAGTTCAAGACCCCATAACCCACCAAAAATGGGTTACTCCTAGGAGAAATCTCTCACCTATTCATCACTTCTAGTTGGCATCCAACAACCCCAATAGCCACCGAGTAACTGATGTGACATTCCATTCATATCTTTTCCACCTGCATCAGTCATATATTTCCTCACCCATTTGCAAAGAGCAAATCTTGGAAGGTGGAACCCGACCCAAAAGGTACTTTATTCATTTTGCAATCGGGTGCTTATGCTTGTTTGTAATTGGGCTTTCGATATGGAATATTTCGTGACTAAAATAAGGAAGGGATTTGACCGTAATCTTGTTCCCTCAGCTTGAATGGAGGGTTAAATTTCAACCCTAGCCCAGTGGGACCTCCTCTAATGGCCCATGGCTTTAGGAAGGGCACTACCTAGAAAAACCCGATGTGAGATAGTGTAGTCCTGCATATCCCCTTTCCATACTTACCACTTTCCATCTCACAACATAAGCCCATATTCCACGTCCACTCTTTCACCTCAATTGACCATGGATTCTTTAGGATTTGGCACACCCCTTTCCCCTACACTCATACCTGAGTTGGGCACTGAAACTATGCCCCCGGAAGTTGATGCAGCTAAAACAAAAAGAAAGAGCATATGATGGCCACAATAAACATAAAGAAAACATACAAACAAGATAACAATAAAAATAGAACAAAATAAACCAAAACCAACAAAACAATTAAACAACAAAAAAAAAAATGACAACAAAATTATAAAAATGCAAAAGATGGTCGACACTTACAAGTAGGGCGTGGGAAGATAACAAGCGTGAGCTCTACCTCCATAATTATGGCCATCACCCAATTCTTGGGCCAATGTTTCCCTACCACATAATGAAAGAGGAACCTTCGCATGTCCCAACCCCTGGTGGCGACGAACTGCCCTACTACTAAGGGGGTAAAAACTGCTACAAATCACGCAAAGCAAGCTCCAAACTCGTTGAGCTAGGAGAAGTAATACAAGGACGGAATAAAGATAAAGTAAAAAGGCAAATATGAGGGGTGGAAAAACAAAGGTCAAGGTAACTCATGCATCCACGATGGCTCCCTCCTCACATTTGTACGATCAGGATGAGGACTCCCCATCATGTCAACCCCCTCAACCATAACACTTAACCATGAAGTTCCTTTCCCCTCCGCTCCATCATTATTCACATGACACCTATCAAACTTAAGAGTGGACCAAGGACATGTATTTTCCTTCAGGGATTGAGAACACCTAATATGGTGGTTTGTCAGCCACTCCTACATAGGGAGGTAAAACACTATTGCGAGATCAAGGCCCCAAATTTCGAAGGGAGTTATTGTATGAAGTGTTGCTTTTCCCATTACTTGCAAGCTTAGTTCAATTAGTTGCAATAATGATTAAATGTACCTAATGGTGAAGACGCAGCACTACATATTATGTGTGATTGACAGGTGGTTTCTTCGTGGGCTAGGCAACTTAACTGGGGACCAAGTCCACTATAGAAACATATTGACACCCATAAGAGCGGCATTGAGTGCCATGGGACTCACGACAATTGTAGAGCATAATTTATATCCATGGGCACCTTCAACACCCATAGTGTTTCTTTCCCTAGTTGCTTTCCTGAGAGGGAAACCCTATTTTTCCTTGCTTCAACTTAAGGGTTTTCTTGAAGGTTTCATGAGCCTTCATATAGTTGATACCAATTATTGGAAACCTTTTCTCTTGGCCTTGACCTTTGGATACTCCAACACTCATTCCATTTATCATACCCTAGGTCTTGTGCCCTCTTTTCTAGGTCCCTTCATAAAAAGTGAGTTTACTTCCTTGTGGAGCATTGAACCTAAAAGTGTCTTTCTTGAAGAGACCATCATGAGATCATCCATTCTAAGTGATCTCCATCCTACTGGGAATTCCCCATTAGTGAAAATCCGCAAAGACCGAGGGGTTGTGACTATGGTGACAGTGGGACACTACCCCATTGTTGTCCCATTGTCTAGTTTATACCTTGTAGGGTTTCCCTCTCCAAGGCCTGCTATATTTTGCGACAACAGAGCCAAACTATTTATCACTCTCAATGAACGTGGATGGTTCAAGAGCTATATTGAGCCACATAAGGTCCAAGGCTAATCTTGATAAAACGCAATAGGAGCCATAATGAGAAGATTTAATGATCTAGGTTGTTAGAGATTTTCTTGTATCAAGGGATTTGGCTTCACAATTCACATGTTTTGCATATGTCGTTGTAATATAAAAGAAAATGGCTCATTTATCTAACTCCTTCCACTATTGAGTAAAGTAGAAAATTGATGAAAGGGATATATGTTCCTTCACAATCATTGAAAAATCCCAAAACAAAATTGAATTTGTTCCTTAGGTCATTGTCTCCAATGAGATTAATGGATATATTTTTGCTATGAAGTAATTAATTTCCTTTTGGAGAGTCTAAATAATTAATTCATGAAAACGAACAAGGGAGAGAAGTATTTTGTAGCAATGAAAAATGATCCAAATAGTAGGTACACATGAAATAAATTAAACAAAAGGGGTAGGGATCACTATGCACCCCATGTTCAAGATTAAGAGCCACAAGACAAGGGCGACTGTTTCCAAACTCCATAAATTGCACGAAATGATCCACAAATTCATAAAATTCAAAGGAAACGAATGGAAAAGATGTCCAAAAAACCAAATTCAAGGTCAAAACTCAAAAGATGGGATTTTAACCCATGAAACAAAAGAAGGCATATGGGCCTCACCAATGAGGGGGGTATTTAACAAAGACCAAGGCAAGAACAAGGAAAAGTATCCTCCACTACATTAATTTTATTAGACAATTGTCGTTAGCACATTAAAACAAGTCATCAAATGCAATATGTCATTTGGCATTGTTACAACAAAAGTTCACACTTCTTGAGATAAAGTCCTAAAGTTCAAGTGAAAAACCCTATGTAATTCAAGGGGGGGTCCATAGATACTATCAAAACTATGATTATTGCATGTCATGAAGCATCCAAGATCGTGAGCTTGCTTCAATTATTGTAAATATGGGCCTCACCAATGAGGGGGGTATTTAACAAAGACCAAGGCAAGAACAAGGAAAAGTATCCTCCACTACATTAATTTTATTAGACAATTGTCGTTAGCACATTAAAACAAGTCATCAAATGCAATATGTCATTTGGCATTGTTACAACAAAAGTTCACACTTCTTGAGATAAAGTCCTAAAGTTCAAGTGAAAAACCCTATGTAATTCAAGGGGGGGTCCATAGATACTATCAAAACTATGATTATTGCATGTCATGAAGCATCCAAGATCGTGAGCTTGCTTCGATTATTGTAAAGAATTTTAGTGTGAATATACAATCTGGCAAAACCCCTCCTTGAAAAAATTATAGACAACTCATTCTCCTTAACAAACAATCTACAAAGAGGTTGATGGAGGGTGTCATATGCATATTGTCATACAAGATCCTTTCCATATATAGGAGGAGGTTATGATTGATGTTGTTTATTATGGGAGGAAATATTGTGTTTTAATTACTTAAGTTAATTAGATTCTCTTTCAGATTAATCACATCATTAAGATTTGGTCGATGTTTGACCATTTAATGTGGTTCATCCTCAGGACAAAAGTAAAATTACATTATAAAATTTCAATTCTCTTTTTCTTGGAAGAAAGCCTCCACTTTCAACTCCAATGGAATTAGATTTATCGCTAGAATATGCAGGCTCATATCAGATTTTAGACTCCATTTACAAACTTTTGAATTTGTTTTCTACTGCAATGTAGTGATAGGAACTTCTTTTATTTGTCTCCACTATTAAAGAGGGTGGGAGTATGCCTCGAATATAGTATCTATGCTCAAGTTACCATCAAAAGGCTCTGCATTGTTTCAAAATTCACATAGCCTTTACTATAATAATATGAAAATAAAACAAGAGATCAAAATGTTTCAGGTAGAATTTCTACATATAGTGTCCAATAGATGGACATGATGTGATTTTGGGCAACATTCATCTTCTCCAACCAACAAAATGTTTCCATTTCAGTAATGTTGCCACTAAGGAAAGCAACATCTACATGCTACGCTTTGACCCCAATTCTATCTTGCATATGCTATTAGAAAATCAAAGGAAAGAAGACATGATGTACAACTTACACAGTTTTCTAGGAGATCCTTTGTAGCTACGAAGGACGTTTGTTGGACTCGTGATAGCAAGCTGGGTAGTTCCCTAAAGGCTACGTAATAATTTCACCCACTCATTTAAGGCTAGATTAAGTAACATCCCTCATTTTTTTAAAAGGGAAAAAGGGGTTAAGTAACTATAATTCATCTAAAACTTGGTGAGGGTGGAGGGTCAAAAATGAAGAAACTAAAATTATCCATAGAAAAGGAAAGAACTAAATGAAAAGTAACATATAAACTTTAAAGCCTATGACATTAAAATTTAATACAACTCACAGCTACAGCCACTAACATAAAGACCAACTATCATTTGACTTTAGGATAACCTTTCCTCTAGAACATCTAGATCTTTTAGTGAAATTTTAACAACTTGGTGAGGTTGAGAGTTGATAATTGAAGAAACTAAAATTTAATACAACTCACAGCTACAGCCACTGACTTAGGATAACCTCTCCTCTAGAACATCTAGATCTAGATCTTTCAGTGAAATTTTGACAACTTGGTGAGGGTTGAGAGTTGATAATTGAAGAAACTAAAATGATCTATAGAAAGGGAAAGAACTAAATGAAATGTAGCATACGAACTTGAAACTTAACATATGAACTTTAAAGCCTGTGACATTAATACTAGTCACAGCTACAGCTACTGACATAAATACCAACTATGAGTTGACTTTAGGATAACCTTTCCTCATAACATCTAGATCTTTTAGTGAAATTTTGACAAACAAAAATTTCAAATAAAAATCTATGTATTTTGACATAGAGACCATAGGCCCTCAAGATTTATCTTGAAAGAGTATAGAGAGGTGGAGGGCAAGAAATTGTTCATCACCAAGCAAATCAACCTAATAACAACTAGCCAGACCAAGATTAGGCATATAACCACCCCACTTATACTTATGTCATACGAGGTGCCCCTAACTATATCTATATGTAGTAAAGTAGCTTTGCCTTCTTCAAATTGTTCGGCGATTTAGACAAGTTAGTAATAACCAAAGTCTTTGAATTTTTCTCAACTTTCTTTCTGTTTTGATCTTCAAGAGATAAATAAAATTCATAATATGTATTAATGCCTAGTTTATGTCTGACACATGTTTGCACGTAAGATTAATGAATATATAGACTTAATTCGAAGCAAATGAATATATAGACTTAATTCGAAGCAAAACATTTAGTTATGTGGCTCCATATGTTCATAGTTTCAATTTGAAAGACCGAAAATGACAACATTTGTACCTACCTATTTGAGAGTATAACAAACAAAATAGGTACCTGTGTATTAAGACAAAGAATGAGAGTGGCAGGTCCAAGAAAAGCTTGATACTATTCTCCATCCTCTCTCCTTATCCAACATGTAATCTCATCTGCAAATTATTTAAACACCTCCTTAGAAAGCTTGATAAAGAAATCTCCCTCTTAACACTGATAAAGAAATCTCCCTCTTAACACTGATGTTCTTAAGACGTAGAACTCATTTAAACACCTCCTTAGAAAGCTTGAGAAAGAAATCTCCCTCTTAACATTGACGTATTAAGACATAGAACTCTCACACAGAGGCATATATAAAACGAATGAAGTAAAAATGCTTTTAAAACTAGGTATGATCTGGCATATAGAAATGACATGAACCAAATTGTGTGAGAGAAATATAAAACGAATGAGAATTAATATGCTTTTAAAACTAGGTACAATCTGGCATATAGAAATGACGTAAGCGAGCCAAACAAGCCTGAGGAAGATATTAGGTTCTGACCTGGAAACAAAAATATTATATTATCATGTCATCTTCATCCTCAACGGAACCCTCCTTTCCACCTATTGCAAATCAATCACTTTCAGTATAAGGCCAAAACCAATAATCAAACAAAGTAATTAGATGTAAACCAGATTTCCCACAACATGCCAATAATTAAAAGCTTTGAGATTTCCCACAATTTCGGTCTAAAAGCATTTCAGTCTAAAATCAATTTAATAATTAAAAATGTCTAACATCTCCTGTGAAAAACAACCCTTAGGGCTCTGCCATTTTCTACCTAGGCGGAATCCCATTATCCATTATATACATATGCATAACTAAAAGTTTAAAGCTCGCCTGAAATATATAAATTAGAAAAGAAAAATAACAACATACAAATTAAATCGCCTAGCTAATGGATAAAAATGCAAAAAAAAAAAAAAAGAAAGTAAGCCAACGAAAAGCGACCAAAACACGACGGAGGCTCGTAATATTCTTCAGCGATCTTATATCCATGACTCCTAAAAGCTCAAACAGATAAGAGTACAATTAGCGCTCGATAAACATTAATGCAGCCCATTATCTAATAGGCAAAACCATATCTAGCGATGTATCCTCTGCTGTACACCCTACAGCAAAATAAAATTACCTGGAAAACGAATGCAAACACAAAAGGAAATATTGAAGAAATTAATGTCAACACTCGTAATCTAAGAGGTTGGTTATTTAGCTCCAACTACATCAATTGATAATCTAAGAGGTTGGTTATTTAGCTCCAACTACATCAATTGATACCGAATGTTTCTCTTTCGGAAAAGCGAGAATAAAATAGTCCGTACCTTCCGTGCTAGTGATAATGAATGAAGGGAAAAGGCGTACGAACACCCGTTTCGCACATTTACATTCTGTCCTACCTCTTTCCGCGTGTCCAAGTTCGCTAAACTCTGTCCTGTCTCTTTCCGCGTGTCCAAGTTCGCTGAACTCGTCCTGTCTCTTTCCACGGGTCCAAGTTTGCTGAAACCATCATCTAGAAACCAGAAACCAATGAGAAAATAAAAGACAAAACAGGTGGAGACTCTCCTCTCCACCTGTTACAATATTATTAAACGAGATTAGTGAATTTGTTTTTTTAATCTCTCTTGGAAACCGGAAACCGAGAATTAAAGGATCGTCGCTCACCTTACAATTTGAGACCAACAGGTGTACGAGCATCCTTTGGCACGTGCGTATCCTGTCCGACGTCCCAATCTCCATCTAGGCTTCCTGTAAACCGCGCAAACAAAAGTTCCTCGTCTCATAACCCTCCGTTTCACTCCCTTTCACTTGTTGCAAAATTATCAACCAGATCAAAACCCATAAGCAAGAACTGCCAGAGAGAATAAAGCATTATCTCTATGGTTAAGCCCCTTGCAATTCCCACAGCTTCTTTGTGAAATAGAAATATGAAGACAATCGGTTTAATGATTAGGGCTCTATGCAGCTAAAACCAGAAAACAACGATTAACCATTATCTACTAGCAGGCTTCTCACTATACAAATTATCAAGGAAAACTACCATTATCTACCAGGAAGCTTCTCACTGTACATACTACAGATTATCAATAAAAACTATCTGAATAGATGTAAATTGAAAAACAAACCCATACCTGTCCTCCACTCCAATAGGTTACATGCATTTTCATCGATTCTCCTGCTCTACATTACAGCAACAAAATAAAATCACCAGGGCTTTCGATGCAAACACCCAGGGCAAAAGAAAGAATGATGAATTACATTTAAAACGAAAAGGAACACACAAATTACACCCAAAACGGAAAAGAAGATGAAAATTAAAAAACTATAAAAACCAAGATGCATGGCCATGCAACAGAGGAAAGAAAACAAGAAGGAAAAAGAAAGAGGAAGCCAATGTAATGTAAAGAAGCAGAATAAGAGATGGACAGCTTTGGCATCCAAAATGTGTTATATACTCTTCCTCTCAAACGCTCAAGGCGCTCTGAACTGATAGCTTATAGCTTTTTGGTGCTTTTTGGTATGATAAGGGACCCAGCACTTTAAACCGATAGTTCAAACTGAATATAAAATGAAACGAAAGGGAAAAGAGAGAACCCTGCCTGCGAGTTTACTCACTTGGGTATCATGAAGAAGAGGATTTCCGGCATGAACCTTGAGTTGCGTACAGTAGGGGTTAACCCTGGCATCATGCGGCAAGTCGCACTAAAGAGAATCAATATAGTTTCCCTGTAAATGTTTCGGTCCACTGCCAGGCCATGAAATGGAACCCGTGCTGAGTTACCAAACAGCTCTGCGGAAAACGATGGCCGCATCAGGGTAAACCTCGCTGGAGAAAATGCCTGAACAAATGAAAGCAATCTCTTCGCAGCGGGAGATGAGGAAAGACCTGGATAGCCACCACCGTATACAGCACCGTCGATCTGGGTGAGGATCCCGAGCGGGGCTGTAGGGGATGTAATTCTGGGAGTTGCGGTAGGACCAATACCAGTGTACGATAGACCACTTGGGTGAAAAGCAGTAACATCATGTAAATTCGGTAATAAATAAATAAATAAAAATTAGGACAGGACAGCTTTGGCATGCCAAAATGTGTTATATACTCTTCCTCTCAAACGGTCAAGGCGCTCTGATAACGGACAACGCGTTCCATCCTCGTGCATTTCAAAATTTGAACTAGTGCACGAAAGAGAACGATCCTCTGTTTTCGTAAATTTCCTTCCCTCAGCTTTGGTAAGATTTTATTTTCTCTGGTTTTATTTTTTTGTGCGTCTCCCCTCCTTTATTTGTTTTCAATATATTTATTTTTTAAATAATAAATATTTTTTTTTTAAAAAAATTATTTTCTGATTCATTTCAAATATAAATAGTTGTACTTTAATTTTAATTATCAGACAAAAATAATTTATTTGATTTTTATATTTTTAATTATCAACATATTAATTTTAATTTTGTATTGATATTTTTAATTTATTAAATTTTTGTATTGGAATCTTTTTATTTAAAATTGGTGTATTGATATTTTTATATATGTTAGATTTATCAAAAAACTTGGTTAAAGAGAAAAAAACTGTTTTAATATATTTGAATATATGATTTTTTATTATATTTAATTTATCAAAGAAATTTGTTTAAAAAGTTTGTTCACTGAGTAAAAGAAATTTTTAATAATTTGATTTAAGAAATTTTTATTAGTAAAAGTCTTTTTAATATTGTAATAGAGGAATAGGCGTAGTCTATATTGGAATTGGAATTGGGTTTGACCAATTTATATTTTTCATAAATTCAAAATTGTTTGAACGGTTTAGATTTGAGAATGCCAGAATATTTTTAGTCTAAGTAAGAATCAAATTGAGAGTTTAAGAAATGAAAAGTCACAGTTTTCAATTACAACTAAAAAGATTAATTAATTTATTATTCACAACAGAGGCTGCTTCTACTCTCCTAAACAATCATGTTGATTCCTCCTGGCAAGTTGATAGAATTCCCTATTGCAATATAGGTGCAACACTACTATGTTCTAATTTCTCATCCCAAATTGATGGAATTCCATATTGCAGTATAAGTGTAGTACTATTATGCTCTAATTCCTTATTGCAAGTTGAATAAATTATTGATACTTGTATTTATATTTATATAGAAAATATTATACTCTAATTCCTCATTGCAAGATGAAT